>QYSG01002770.1:0-10245 GCA_003988875.1 Lachnum nothofagi
AAGCTCGTGGGACCAAGGATGCTCAGCATGGCGCTAGGCCCAACCCCACATCAACCGTAGCAACCCCAAACAAAAGCCCTGGCAAAAGATCGCCAATGTGACGGCAATTGCGGGGCATCCTACAAACCTTCCAYGGCCCARGACAGCGATGGACTCTTCTTTCATCAAAGATCTATAGCATGTCGAGGATGTTCAAGCAACAACATAAAGTTCCYAGATCAACCACACTCTAAGCAATACAAAAGTGTATCGTATTGGRAGTGGCAGAGGCGAAGTCATGCGTCCGCCTAGAGCACAACGTCTGCCGTGCCCCCAGTGTCCGAAGAAATTCTCCAGGTCGGATCACCTTAAACGACACCAGTTAAGACGTAAGTAAYCCAAACTTGCATRATAATACTCTTCTGTAGGGCTGAAATCAGATAGATTCAGGCGTGAAACCGTACCCTTGCGTCTTTTGCAGTGAGGCTTTCACGCGRAGGTAGGAWATGAAAGTTCCTCCCCGAAATGATACTCACGTGTCTGAAGTGACAACTTGAGAGATCACTACCCAAACTGTCYAGAGCGGAGAAACCGTTCTATACCTGAGGCGGCACGGGGAGGAAGACGCTCTCATGCTTGTGATTCGGTAAGTGTCGAGCYCAAGGATGACTTCCGCTCCATCTGATAKTTCATAGTGTACTGCYATGAAGCTGGGCTGCGATGGAGAGAATCCTTGCAGAACATGTAGTCAAAGAAAATTAGACTGTACRTTTTCCAGACTACAGTCAAAGTACTCTCCCAAAACATGTGGTAAGCCCGTCGATAATGCATTCCACAGAAGCCGGGAAAAAGAGGACTTGCTCACGAACTTATAAGGTTCGAAAGGCCCCCATGAAGAAAGCTTGTCATCGGATAGAGGCTCTATCAAGTTCCTCCTCAAYGGTGGGACTGCTAGTTTTCTCGACTGCTTCCAATTCCCGACCTCCAAAGAGAGACGAAGCCTCTTTACCTTCAGGAATACTGATACTTCGAACACTTCGAACARGCCCGATATCTTTGTTACGCAAAGCGAAAAKGGGAGTGATTACTCAGATCACCTCCAAGGGGACGACCTCATAGATTGGTCGTTATTTGAAGACGAGAACCTRCTCCGGTTTCTAGATAGTCCCTTCGAAAATCCTCAAATGCAGTCAGACGACTTCTTTACTTCCATGATGATAGATCCCAACCTCGRTAGCAAAAACCTGTGGAAAGACGAATCACTGGCTGGAGAATGGGAGCCTCCAAGTGATCTTTCAATGGCCATCATCCGAGCTCTTTCAGAGAAAGCAGCATATTTGCATCTCAGCCCCGAGAAACAGTCCGAAATCTCACAACAACTCGATTTCATCTTCACGCCAACTCGTATTTCACGGTTCATCTCCACATATTTTGAATTTTGGCATCCGCATTGTCCTTTCTTGCATCAGGAGTCCTTCGATACTGAAGCCGTAGCCCCTTCACTATTGATYGCAGTYGTTCTAATGGGAGCGATGTACTCGCAATTGGAGAAAGAGGTCGGYATCGCGAAGAGACTGCTAGATATTGCCGAGCTTTTTGTCTTTTCAATGGATGTCTTGGACGATAATACGGAAATTCGCCAGTCAATAGAGACTCCCGGCGGTTATTYTCCRGACTTGAGTTTGGATAATGCCTCTTCCCTCCARCATTTGCAAGCTGCATATYTGATCGTCACTACCCAATTCTGGGCCGGAAGTTTGATTGCYAGAAAAAGAGCAGTGGAAACCAAATTTGGTGTCGTCGTCAAGGTACAGGCTCTCCGATGTAAGGAGTAAGATCTTAGTAACATAAATCGTCACATAGATTGCCCGAAGACTTGGCCTTATGAGGGCTAGACATGGGAAACATGATCTCTCCGACGAAGCTCTTTGGATAGAAACAGAGTCTCGGATACGGTAAATGCTCCGCTCTAAGCAATTCAGTCTTCCTAAACTAACAAGAATGATAAAGGCTAGTGAACATCATGACGCTCCTGGATTGCGCATTTTGCTTTTTCGCCAATTTCCCATACCGTCTCGCCCTGTCTGAGATGACTTTCGATCTGCCGTCCGAGGACAATATATACAAGTCTGCCCACCCGTTTAGCGAAGCCGAATTTAGACACAGTCGGCAAGTAACTACATCCGACGCCTTCCAGAGTTTRTTCAGTCCTAGGRTCRCCCACACAACCTCGGATCCRGARCCGGATATCAATCCATTGAAGTTRAATCCCGTCGATATGTTTATTCTAGTACATTGTAAGTATCTCATCTTCCCTAAGCGACAACTTATACTCACCCGGTCAAGTACTCTACGTCCATACCCATTCCCAGCTCACRTTATTATCCCCACTCTCCCGAATATGTGGTTTACCTGGGACACTTCCACTTGCGACTCAGGAATCAAACAAGTTTGACTCCAATATTKCTCTCATCAGAAGTGCTCTCTCTCGTTGGCGCTCCCTGTGGATGGTCGTGCGGTCTCACATACCCGCCCAGACATGGGCCAATTTAGCCTTCTTTCGAAATGGGTATAACTACTGGCTAGTCATACAACTACTACTGAATAGCAAGGGAAGTGGYGATGTCTTGATGAGGATGGAAATTGGTTGCGAAGATACCCTGGAGCAGTTGAAAAGTCTTTTGCGCGATGCCGGGAACGATACATCAGTACAGTAGTAGCTCGATGTAAGCCACATTACATGCACAAATTTCCTCTGAAGTTTTGGATACTCTTCCACTACACAACCCAGAAGACCAGTATGGACTTTTGCTGGCAATCTCGAGCCGCTGGCGTCTTCCGCATTATACAACGGTGTGAATAGCACCACAGATTCTATTTACTGACCTTGAACACTCACAATCTAGCTGGCATTGTATATTTAAAGTGCTCTCCGTCCCGCTACGATACCGTCACAACGAACACCAACCACGCAAGCACCGCAAGAGTCTGCGTCCATATTGCCTCACACTTTCCAGCACACTCATACTTCTCATCGGAACTTCCCACGCCACGATGGGATTACAACTTACTCTCGTTGAGGACCAAAGAGTTCGAGTAACCCTTGATGGAGAACTTGTGCTCGACGAAGACATAACAGAGGAGAGTTGGCAGGATCGAGAGGAAGATTTGAACCGTAACAATATTTGTAGAGACTATGCAAGGTAAGCCTGCCGCGTCAAACAATCGAATCGCATGTGCTGAATGTCTCGCTACATCTGAGAAAATTGAATGAAGGCTGACATGAAGGCAGACCCCTTAGTCGTTTACGATCTCCCTACAACTAGAGCCAAGAACACGGAAACAAAAGCACAGTACGGATGGGGAGCATATTTCAACACTAAAGTCGAGAAGCTCCGCGAAGAGTTCGCCCAAATACAGAGCGAGTGGGCCAAAAGTCGTGAATGTGGCGTCCTCATCAAGCAACTGGAAGCTTTGAAAAAGACCACTATAATTCCTATCACTAATATGGTGGCATTGTCGACGCGGAGCCTTCATGCGACGGACAATACTTATGGCCGGGCCGAGCAACAAAGATCGGTGTTGGAAGTGGCCGTTATCTTGACCTGCAGTGAAATACTTGGGGGTAAGCTACCTAGAAGTTAGGATCCCATGATTTCATTCGCTCACATTGTCCACAGATCCAGACAAACCGCTTCCATGTGTGATCCAAGATCCCAGTACGTACACTTTCCACGTGTTTGGGGGCACCGAAAGTTTGCTTCTTCCTGAAAGCGATTTCCAGAGTACTTTATTGTCTCAAGAGCCGTGAGATATTCAAATACACTCGGAATCTCCGAAATTTTCTTGATCGGTCAATGCTAACTCCGATTCCTTGCAGTGTATTCAGAATGCGATGCCCAGTTCTTAACTTCGATAGGCCTACAAGTAGTGGACGACCCAGATTCATTTTCATATATCAACTCTGGCACTTTTCTCTTTCATATTCACAGTGTGTGCGAACTTATTCGGTGGATTCTCAGGGGACCTGGCCAGCTGCGATGTTCTGCGACGACCGGGGTGACAATACCGGATGCAGAAAGTCTATTTACACCAAATTCTTTCGAGAGCCCATTATGAAGATGTTCAGCCAATACGAAAGAGAGCCATGTATTCAGGATGAACAGGGTAGTAGGAGGCAGCTTGGCACCGGCGAGTCTCCAGAGTGGGACAATGTCTACCTTTTCACGAGGAGGCTTACCGAGAAACATAAGGACTGGCACTCGAAATGGCGCATTTTCAATGTTTCACTCTGGCTGGGACGTTTTAAATCAGTGGTGGCTTTTCTGTTTTGTACGAGAAAGAATAAGTCATAGTAGCACATGCGATCCGGCTCCATCAGAAAGTCTCAAATCGCTCGAAACATTGCTCTGAATGAGTATGCCAATTGAAGTTCTAAGTACACTACATCTGGCCGGAGTATCGGAACCTGGAAAAGCACTATCCGGCGAGATGCGGGGGAACATRATCGAGGGCAAATTCCGAGGCCTCGTTCTCCAACAAGTTGAGTGACCTCGAAGTGGGACGAGGAAAAGCTCTAGGTGGGGCCGCGCAAGGTGGGATGCAGCTTCCCAATGCGAGCGCAAATGTTTCAACACAAAATAGACTTTCTTTTGTCTTGCCTGTCCTAAGCTCTGCAGGCTGCAGCACCGTGGATTTCTAAGAACGCTAGGTATCACAGATCTTGTTGTTTTACGGCAAAATGGCGAATTCCACTCTGATAGGAAAGACGATTGTTGTTACAGGTGCTGCTAATGATACCCCTGCAAGTGCTATAATCTGATATCGACTAGGTGGCATATCTGGTATTGGGCTGGCTATGGCAAAGTTTTTAGCCTCATTCTCTACCAATATTGCCCTACTTGACCTCTCGGTGGAGAGAGCCGAACCGGTCATCACCTCTCTGAGAGCCGAATTCCCCACGACGACTTTTGTCTTTAAGAAGTGTGATATTTCGAGTTGGGAAGAACAGAAATCCGTTTTTGAATCCGTCTACGCAGAATTTAGGAGTATCGATATTGTTTTCGCAAATGCTGGGGTAAGTGAGGTTGGAAAGTTTCTCAGCATCGAGAACGAGCCTACAAAGCCGGATTTGAAAACACTTGATATTAATTTATTGGGAACATTATACAGTGAGTATGACCTTAAGAYACCTAGRGTGTAAGCTGACATTCGTCCCAGCAATCAAACTGGCAATTCRTTACATGCGGAAGAAGTCTTTATCAAATAAGGGATCTATAATCTGTACAGCTTCAAATGCTGGATTATATCCTTTCCCTATCGCTCCTATGTATGGTATTTCGAAGCATGCCATTGTTGGMGCCGTAAGGTCTTTTGCAAGGGCATTGGAGCCTGAAGGCATACAGATCAATGGACTTTGCCCAAACTGTATCAGTAAGGAAACCTCAGTTTCTATTGCATCGTCCTTTGAACGTATAAGATGGACCTAACTCACGAGATTGTAGGAACTGGATTAGCAGACGATCGTTTATTCTCAGCCATGCGTGCCACGCCGATGTCAACTGCAATCAATGCTGTTCAAGAAGTTTTGACCAACACACAGTTGACGGGGCGAATGTTAGAAATCAGCGGGGACACAGTGTCGTTGAGGGAGCCTCCAGAGTTTGTAGATGAAGCTACTAAGCATAATATGGATGCATTTTGGACTATGGGATATGCATAAGAATTGGGAAATGGGCCTATATCTGGTGTTATACTCATAGTTGGCATTCCAGTATAGCTACATACTTCGTCACTTATGAATTCTGCAAGAGTCAATATCCTTCATCCCGTGTTACCCACCCGACGGTACCGACCTCCTTCAAACAGGTCGYGAGGTAACGACTTGGCCGATCTGGAAATCCCCCTTCATCAAAATCTCCCAAGACCGTGGAGTGGGTATCACATCTATTTCGGCTTTGGGCGTCCCTTCCAATGAGCAAGAATATCTCAAATGTCCAATTTTCAGCCCCAGAAACATGATATTATCTGCCGAGCAGTGTGACCCTTGGRAAGTTCTACGGTTCGCCAAACCCCGCATGGGAGRGCGTTGGCAGTTGACAAGGCCCCCCTACCCCGCAGTTTCACCCCGGATATCCCCCAGGTTGACTTTAGGCGCTTGGCTTTAGGCATCCTCCCCGATGCTACCTTAAGCTTACAGGCGAATAAAGCCCTGTAGCAATCTATTTGCTTGAGCTTCTGGCCGAAGATGTTGTGGGGCTCTTTCCTCCCGTTTGCATTTGCCTTCCAGTACTGCCACACATATGTTTTAGAGATTCACTTTTGAGCTTCACGCTCGAGACTCATACTTCGAACTTCACACCTCGGGATTCACCTTCGTCTTCTAACTTCCTCAAGCTTTAGCTAGGAAGCGATAGCCCTAGCAGAACAGGCTCTGTAGAGTCAAGTTAATATCTTATTCCAATGCAGAGATAAGCCAGAAACATCCCYATCATGACTCTCGGAATCCTCGAAGACCACAAGCTCGAGCATGTACCGGGCACTGCTCCATTGAACGAGCTGGGCAGYGAAGCCATCAACACCTCTGGMATCGATTCCAGTATCCTCAAGCACGACCCGACTGGACAAATCGTGCTCGTTCCTCAGCCATCCGATTCTCCGAATGATCCCTATAATTGGCCGAAATGGAAGAAAGAGCGGTTTACCATCGCTTATGCAATTTCATGCGGGGCAGTTGGGGGTATACCCTCCACTCCTAGGRCTTCGGAATGAATACTGATGCAGATAGCTGTCGGCCCCTTGATCGGCGCTGCTTTCGTTGGCATAGCCGCTGATTTTGGCATCCCCCTTTCSGGCTTTGTCTCTGGTGCGCAAGGAGGTGTCATTATCTCCATTGCGGTTGCGAGTGTGTTCTGGAACGCTTTGGCGGTCAAATATGGGAAGAGACCGATTTACCTGATCACTACTCTTGGCCTGGCCGTCACTTGCTTTTGGGCGGGTGCTGCCAAGAGTTTCGAGTCCTTGGTTGCTGCTCGAGTTATTCAGGGTCTCTGCATGGCTCCTTTGGAAGCATTGGTACCGGCCTCGATTGCTGATGTTTGGTAATTTCTCATGGAATCCAGCGAGAGATGTATTGTTGACAACCAACTAGGTTTGTGCATGAGCGTGGATACAGATCTGCAATATTCAACTTGGGAGTTCTGGGAGGWATTAATTTGGCCCAGCCAATTGGTACGAGGGCCTGCTGAAACAAGCGTACTTATCGAAGTTTGCTGATTGCTCTCAATAGCTGGTGCAATTATACAGTACGGCAGCTACAAGATATGTTTCCAGTGCGTACAATCTTCCTACCAATTCCATATTGATTTTGGAGCCGAGCTCTAAAGTCTTCATTCGGCTCTCTGCCTCTTAAACCTTATGATGAAGCCATACTAATYTGTCATATAGTGCTATGGGCGGCGCATTCGCTATCTGCCTTATCCTKATTTTCTTTTGGATGCCYGAAACTGCCTACAAGCGAACTGGAACTGTAAACTTAGATATGGGGAGTAACGATGTCAGTGCCAGAAGTGAAAACTTGAGCATATCATGAAATCCATACTAACGGTGACAGATCATTACCGAAGTCCAACAAGCTCACAAGTTGCATACTGAGCATGTCGAAGGGACTGAGAAGGAGACGTCTGCGTCTCAAAGCCCCGATACCGCCGGATCGGCTTCGCAGGAAGCGCCATACTCTTTCGCAAGAGACATGCTCCCTTACAGCGGCTATGTGAACCACGTACCGCTTCTCAACACTATGTTCAGACCTTTCGTGATGATCCTTTCTCCAGCAGTCCTTTGGGCAACGCTCCTATTTACCACCTGTATTTCTTGGCTTGTCGGTATTTCGGTCACTTTATCACAGATTTTCTCAGTACCGCCGTACAACTTCTCAGTCACGGCAGTCGGACTCACCAATCTATCCTCGTTTGTCGCTTCCATTCTGGGTACTCTTATTGCYGGGCCTTTGATTGATGGTGTGGTAAGAAGAATGGCYAAGAAGAATGGGGGAACATTCGGTGCGTTTCAACCTACACTTAATGATACTGCTAAGCTGACTCTTAGACAGAACCAGAATTTCGCCTACCAATCATGATCTCATACTTAGTCTTCACAGCCACGGGCTTTTTYGCATGGGGGCAATCAGCACAAGCCCAAGACCCATGGGAAGTACCCGTGATAGTCTGTCTCTCACTCATCAATTTTGGCATYCAGCTCGGCACAACTGGCATCGTCGCCTACGTTGTCGACTGCCATCGAGATAAGGCAGGCGAGGCCTTTGGAGTGATGAACTTTGTCAAGAACTGCTTCGCGTTTGGTTTGACTTTCTATATCAACAACTGGATCGAGACTCAAGGCGTCAAGAATTGCTTCTTCGTCATTGGTGGTTTGACYATTGCTGCAAGCTTGACCACGATCCCAATGTATATTTATGGGAAAAGAGGTCGCAGTTGGGCCTACAGGCACAATGTTGCTGGGAAGACTTGAGCATGTGATTAAGAGRGCAGGAATGCGCACTGTKGAASGRCTGGYYAACTTGGCTGAATAGCTTGTCTGGAATATTATATATCTTTTKAATCTGACCTCTAAACTCCGATAGACGTTCCTGCCTCGACACGAGGCTTGCTGCTTGTGAGCCTCCGGTATCTCTGACAAGACTGGTACTMACTCCAAGRWYGGAGTTCAATAGCAGATATCACTTCTTTAGATCCCTATTCATCGAAGCTCGGGTATTTGGGCAGCGGGAAATCCTCCTGTTCGCTCTTACCGGCGAATCGATTCGCTAGCCAGGGAATTGCTARAATAGCAGTCRCGACTCTAGAGGCTATTGMTAGTCCGGTTTGGAGTGTCCATCTCTTCCACGCTGTTTCAGGATGTGCAACTGCTGGAACAAAGAAGGGGATATTYTGGATCTTCTCGACGAACGGGCGAAGGTTGCTTTCGTAGGYTTYAAGGGCCTTGGACGGATGTCCACYTTCATCAAGCTTGCTGATTTCGCCCGCCAGGACATATGCACCGAGAAGGGCYAGCGAGGTGCCCATTCCCGTGAGCGGCGTAGGRGCATATGCRGCATCCCCCAAGCAGACCACGCGAGAGGTAGACCATCTAGACATTTTGATCTGCTGAACAGCCTGGAAATAGAAGTCAGGWGCCTGATCCATTGACTTCAGYARCCTYTGCGYCTCCCATCCTGCATCCGCGAATTCCCTYCTCACAAGGTCTTCCTGACTTTGCCTGTCACCTTTAGACGCCTCTAGCCATGCCTTTTTCTGGGCGTCATTGCATGGCATTTTCGTGAGACAAGCTCTAGCTGTCCCGTGCRGATCAGGTCTAATGGARATYCCTCTTGACCTGAGSGCAATATAGATGTTCCAGAAATCGTTGTCGGTGGGCAATCTTYCAGTGGTCCAGTACGTACAGTACATGCCCTTATCCACGACAGTTATATCATTTGAAGAGAAGCACTGTTTGCGAACTCTAGACCATTGACCGTCGGCTGCAACGAGAAGATCGAACTCCTGCACTTTCCCATTGYTGAATCGGACCTTAACTGTGTCGSCGCYATTTGAGACGACTTCCGAGATCGTGGTACCAAATAGGTAGCTTATATTGGGATGGTTCTTGGTAGCTTCATACAGAACCAATGCTAGATCCCCACGAAGGATCTCGAACTCCGACGTAGGACTGAGAGATCTGCCTTCGCCAACAGGAAAGAGAGCGAAAGGGCGCCCATTTGGATCGATGAAYTGCGTGCCCTTTTCTGTRGTGTTGAAACGTCGAATTTCATCCAAAAKGCCCATCTTCTTGACGACTATGACGGCACTGCCATTGATATCAATATTCTGGCCGTAGGAGAGGAGTTTAGGGCTTCTCTCGACAATAGTGACGCGTGTRCTGGGGTTGGCTTTTGCTARGAACCACGCCAGCGTAGGCCCAGCAATCCCGGCACCACTGATGAGGACGTGCATGACAATACTCAGTGCGATTATGAAATCAAGAGAAATGTAACTTAGGGKAGGGGAAAAGGTGGCATTTTGAGCCGGCGAAGGAATRCCGTATGGCTYCTGGRCTAAGGCACACTAGTGTTGGAGCCCGTACACTAATCCCAAAAGCTGATATGTACTGGGATGTTTCCGGCCTCCCTGCTGTAGGCAGATACACAATCTCGGAGTGAGTGTTCTGGCCATGTGGCATTGGCTGTACAGAAACGACACCTGATCTTGA
>QYSG01002781.1:0-43034 GCA_003988875.1 Lachnum nothofagi
GGGTAAGAGCCAGGGGGGTAAGCAGCAGGGTAGGTAGTAAAATGAGGCTCCATATTAGCTTCTAGCTACCTAGCTACCTAGTTCTCCTGCCAATGCCTCCCTCCTGCCAGTGCCTCCCTCCTGCCAGTGCCTCTCTTCCTATCAGTGCCAGTAGTCCAGGGTCCAGAAGTCCAAGGTCCAGTAGTCCAAGGTCCAGTAGTCCAGAGGGATCCAGAAGTCCAAGGTCCAGTAGTCCAGAGGGAGCCAGTAGTCCAGAGGGAGCCAGTAGTCCAAGGAAAGAGTATGAAAAAGAAAGAATAGCAAAGGGAAAAGATTTCTCTAAGTAAGAATTCTGGCTTCGAAACAAAGCTCTGTCTATGGGCAAGGCCTCCCCTGCTTAGCGTAGTGGGAATAGCTTCAAGTGGAGCTCCAAAAGCTCGCTTCCGCTTTTATACCCTGTAGCGCAATTTCATACCCTGGTTCAATGGCTTCAATACGCTAAAAATGTGATTTTCAGGCTGTCGATACGCTGCAATTACAGCGTACCTCAAATTCGATGGAACGCCGTTCCATCTGACTTTCGTAGGGGATCAAGAGGGTGCCGAAGATAAAACAAACAAGTTAGAGAAGTTTCAGCAGATTTGACAACTTGCCTAAGGTTGTTAATGTCTTCGTTATGGGTTCGAGACGATTAAGGGTATATGCTTGCTAAAAATGCCAAAAAGTCCACCAATGCCAATGCATGCCTATGCCCAACCAAAATGTCAAAAATGGGAGTGGTATCAAAATGCAAAAACGCCAACATGCCCCTTCCCGTACCTAATGATATCCGTGCCATATTCGTGAGCCATAACTCCTATCCGATTCCTTCTTATGGTTGTTGAAGCCACACTTTGTCGTCATTCTGGTATCATCTCAATCTCATTTTCAACGGCTCAAGGTCAGTCGCCTCTGAACAGTCTCCCAATCCTTCTCGTCCTCCTCTTAGACACAATCTCCGGGTCCCAGACCCCAGAGAAAAGATCCTCGCACTCATCCTCATCCTCGCTATCAAAGACGACCACTCCATCACCGTCGTCCTTCCCCATTGCAAAATCTTCCTCGACCTCGTTCCCAAAGTCTTTCTCAACCTCGTCTCCCTCAGACCAACGCACATCCTCCCAACCAACCCCCACAACAACCCTCTTCATCTCCAAAATAAACTTCCCAATCTTATACCTCTGCGCGCTCTCCCTCGCATCCACATACTTCCACCCCAGCACACTACCACAAATCATACAACTAACATCGGCCACCACGTGTTGCCCCGTCAAGAGCTCCCTATTTACATTCCTCCCAATCTTGATATTGATCAAAGAACCGCTTTCTTTGGGCTGGATCCTGGAGCTAAGTGGTGGCGGAGCGACGAGGAAGGCGCGCCCGTGCCGTCCTGTGAAGCCTTTGGACACGACTTGCGAGGCGAAGGCGAGGTCTGTGGCGCAGGTGGAGCATTTGAGGGTGTTGGGTGCGRCTTTGGATAGCCGTGGCTCCGTCTCGTCCTCCTCTTCTAATATCTCTGTAATGTTTTGGAGTCTGAAGTGCGCGGAGAGGGGGGAATTCGGATGAGAGGGCGGCGAGGAGGATGGGCTGGAGAGGGAGGAGCGCGTGGAGATGCTTTGTGGGGAGGAGCTGAGAGAAGGAACGGAGCCTTCGGAGGTTGTGGACGTGGTTGAGGACTTTCGGCGCGAGAAGGGCAGGGAGAAGGAGATTGAGGGGAGGAGGTAGTTTGCGAAGAGCGGTTGTTGGGAGGGCGCCATATTATTGATTTGCTGGGGGGCACTGCTTTTGAGGGATGGASTATCTTGAAGCACTGTTAGTATCTGCCTACATTGTAGAGCTGGAGTAGAGGCAAGATCAGGTGAGGCTAGCATACAATAATCACTCAATATGGCGCCTGACGTTGTTATCCGAGGGTCATCACCTGGCAAAGGCAAAGGTCGGTGTCATGTTGGAGTGTGGCGGAGAAGGCTTAAGCCTCGTAGGAAAGAGCGTCATATGTACTGTTCAGCAATGGGATGTTGCGACCTCGCGGTGTCAATGAGTAGGTGATTTGCGGATGTGGTGTGTTGTCCAGCGGCTCCGGAGCACGAACCCCTCCTCCCCGATAAGGTCTTGATAAGCAGTATCCCTGCAATATTTATATTGCCTTATGCCTTATGCCTTATGCCTTCTCTACATTTTTCTACGTTTAAATCAGCTATATTTGAATGCTAAGTATCTCACATTACTTAACATGAGCATTTACTTCATAATGCCATCGGAATAGGCGGCAATTTGGTGAAACGTTGCCAAAGGCTATTCACGTCCGCGCTTGCCGTTCTCGCCGGTCAGATGCATCACGTGGTCCTCCGGCTGGCCCAAGGGTTGAGCCGAAGGTACCCCGCTCAGTTCATTCACAGCCAATCAAACTGCGCGTGGGCTGGAAGCGGGGACCACGAAGAAAAGGACCTAATTCCCATTTTCAACCGCCGATCATCCACCAACTCCAACTCCAACCCTACCTACAGTCTACACACTGTCCTACACTGCCCAACCGCACACATCAAAAACCTCAATCGCTCTCTCATCAAGTCGAATCCGTCTTGCGCGACTATCTCTTTCAACCTCACACACATCACCAACCTCTGCCCCGACGCAACCGTGGCAAAAATCGAACAAAATGTCTCCCAGTAGAAACGACAGTCATAGTAGTAGTAATCGCAATGGCGAGAACGTCGTCCGCCAGACCAGCGTTCTCGCCTCTGCCTACTGCGTAGACCCCTCTGCGCGTCTCACCGGGTTCCATTACTCCACTACCGGCGCTGGAGGTAAGCGCCTCTCCTCTCCCAGGCACGTCAAGGAAAATTACTGACTATCACAACAGGGGCCCAGTGGTATTCCTGAGGTCCGTAAGGGCCTGGGAATACCCTCACCACCGTCAAGTCCCCCTCTCRCTGCGCTAACTTCCGCCAACGAGCTCGCGCTCATACCGAAATCTAAGTGCGACAACAATGGCAAGCGGAGTGGCAGTAGGGAGGGGGCAGCATACACCATTCGGGGAGAGTGTGAGAGACTCTTCTGCGAGATCATGAAAGGCATTTTCCTTGGTGAAGAAGGGATGCTAAGTACTGGCTCTATCGACATGGGTATGGATATCAATACGAACGGCCGTTTGTCTCCTGACRACGAGATGGATGGTCGCGATACTAGCTATTTTGCTACAAAGCGGCAGGCTATCGATGCTTGGATTGAGGTCTGGGATTATACAGGTGGCTGTAGCTTCCGTGGCTTCGTAGGCGGTAATGGAGAGGACAAATCTCTGTTTGCGTTCTTTGATACTTCAGTCATTGAACGAGATTTGAAACAAGGGTAAGTTTTCAATTCCACTTTGTATACATATATGCTAATTAGAGTCCAGACTGATGGCACTCATTGAACTCGCCGAAACCGTCTTCGCAGTCTCACAAGTCGTCATTTGCGTCGATCGCTCCGTACAAGACCCCGACCGTCAAGCGTTCCTCAAGAGTCTTCGCTGGGTCGGCTTCGAATTAATCAACCTGGACCTGTGGGCTGGCAATCTGGATGTCAACAGTGACAAGTGGCTTTTCATGGGCATGGAAATTTAGTCTTTTTCTGCATGGTTTTGCATGGCACAGCACGGTGTCTCGGACTTTCTGCATGGCGTACTGGGAACTCATTGCCTGCATTCTGCTTCTACGAACCATAATTAGGGGTCCATTCTGYACGTAGGAGTTCGACTTTTCCAATTAAAGCATTTCTTTCCTAATGCCCTGAAGGTATGTTCATGCCTCCAAATGGGCGGTCGAAATAAATTGCGAATGTTCGATTCTACTATTCATTGGCCCAAAATAGAAAGAATGACTTTCATGGGCAACATTMTT
The DNA here is from genome assembly GCA_003988875.1 of Lachnum nothofagi. Lineage (NCBI taxonomy): Eukaryota > Fungi > Ascomycota > Leotiomycetes > Helotiales > Lachnaceae > Lachnum > Lachnum nothofagi. The sequence continues at coordinate 3,900 of QYSG01002781.1, forward strand.
CAGCCAACCGCCCAAGTGTGCAAAGCTTCTGGCTGCGACAGAATGCTGCATAAGAGTCGCGAAGACTGTCAGTCGGGTCCGCTAGTCACTTACTTTGCAATTGATCTGCTCTTGGTCTGATTGTATGAATGAAAGGAATGATGAACTGCTAACGCCGTCTCCAACTCAATTGAGTAACTACCAAAACCCTCCTCTCTTTGCCGGTATTCTTGTTGCTCCAACGGTCCTTCCGTCACAAGCTTATCACCATAAAACCACAACCTCCCCTGACTCTTCCCATTCGCCTCATAATGCTCAAACAAGATCCTCCCCGCACTTGTACTCTCCAACTTCTGTGCATCCGTCTTATCGCTGCCCTCAGGAATATGCCCCTTATCCACATTATCGATATTCAGCGCYGCATACTCCCAATACTCGGGCTTCACATCCGGCGGCAGCTTCTTGAGCTCGTCCACGATAGCCTGGTAAGCCTTCTCGTATTCCCTATTATCTGTCCGTCCGATATCGAAAGCTGCTCGTGGATTTGGGGTCGGGGTGTTTGGTGGGTCGGGCTTCACTTCGAAGGGGTTGAGTATGAAGACCCTCGGTGAATGGTCTTTTATGTGGTCTTATGATCACTCAAACTCTCGAAGTTCCCCGCGCTCTTCGCACCCAACATCGTCGCGGGCCAGTCTTTACCGGCCGTATTCCCATCATCCATCGAGCCTTCGTAGAAATGCGCGCCATAGAACGCATTATCTGACACCATGAGCACGGATGTACAGCCTCGCAGTTCAGCTAGACCAGCGTTGATGGATTCCACAGGCTTGTTGTCCTTGTCCCGCAGGGGGATGTAGATGCCTGTGTTCTCTTCGACGCGTGGATCGTAGATCTGTTTAGCGCCCTTCACCCCGTTGACGATGTAGGTGTCGAGGTCGGAGGGGTTGGGGTCGAGGCCATCAGAAGCTCGAGATGTGCTGGCTCTTGGTGTAAGCGAATTGAGAGCCAAGTCTGGGGCATATCGTTTAGAAAAGAGTCGTTTGGTGGTGGCGTCGCAGACTTTGGTGTCGCCATAGGTGTCGGGAGAGTAGGCGCCGCGGTGGGCGGAGACGAGAGAGGAAGTGGTGAGCAGGACACCGATGGCGCCTTGGAGGAACTGTTTGAAATGCATTTTGAAAAGGAGAAAACGACAGAGAAGAGATTGATTGAGAGCTGAATTGAAGTGAGAAACAGTCTATTATATACTCAGAATCACCTACCTTCGTCAACGGTGTCGGCGATGATCTTCAAGGCGGACCTCAAAATTTAGAATCCCATATCCATCCCAAATCCTCTTCATCTTACTCAATGACTTCATGTATATTGTGTATAGGGCAAATTCTATGTCAGCTATAAGAGCCTACAAATGAGAAGGAAGTCCTGTTCTTCTGCCTTGAAGCTGACTTATGGGTTCTTAGATTGTGTCTTACTGAAGGAGCTCAAGGGAGGCGATGGTCAACAATCATGTTCCACGTTTCCTTTTAATTGTTTATGCCTTTGCTATTGCACTTCGTGCTCGAAGACTTTGTTGCGGCGAAKTGATGGAGGATGGATGAGCTGCAGCGGTCTCGTAGCTGGGGGCCAATGAGGGTAAGCCAAGAAGTTACGAAAAATACGATCAGACGATTTGATGAGGCTTGAGTATGTGGTCATATAAAGTAATGGAAATAAACTTTTCTTGATCTAGAGTGATATTTTTGCCCTCTGAAGATGACGTTGTTGGGAATTCCCTCACTCGAGCACGTAATTATGAGGGTAGTGTTGCCTGCCTCCTGCCTTCACTCCCAACCCATTCTAGAATCAAAAACGCAAATCACCTTTCAAAAGTAAGCTTTCCCAGATTAATTTGCAAATCCACAGAGCGTTCGTACGAAATATCTCAGCCATAGGAATAGTCCACAGGATACAGGATGGAGATCTTCAATGCGTGCCACCATCATTGTAAGCGAATGAGCCACATAAGCCTCACCCAGCCCCAGGGCTCTCCATGGGAATATACCGTTGCCTAAATTGGCAAGTCTGATCGGGGTGCATGCCTTGGAGATGCCAAGAATCTATGCTGGAAGAGGATGTCAATCCATGTTTTCGGGCTCTTGGAGGTCTTAGAGCTCTGGGTATCGGGCTTCTTTTTGGGGATACAAAAGGCTCTTAGATATCATCATAGACCGAAAGTTTCGGACCCCCGATGCTGGGCCCCTAATCATAGCTGTCTCCTTCAACCCCTAATCACGTACTCTGCCCTTCCGGAGGCTTACACACCTCCAAGAGCTGCTTCACCTCCTCATCATCCGCATAATCTATAGCTCTCTTCCCTTCTCATCCCTGACCTCCCTATCCGCTCCGTGCTTCAATAGCTACCTCACCCTTGGCCCCCTCTCCCTCTTATCAAAAGCATACCCCCTCACCGCAAAATATAGCGCCGTACCTCCATATGCCATCCTCGCCATACTCGGCTGGGTACGCTGAAAATTCGTACACGGCTTCGGACACCTTGCACAATGGATCGCAGGCGCATTGATATCGACGCCTGTGTTAGCGAGGAGCCAGTCCATCTCGCGGATGCAGTCTTCGGAGGATTTCCATGATAGGACACGATGGAGAAGATTCCCGGCATGGACGTCGGCGCCGTAGTAAAGGGGTGTGGTGATGATGGAGTGGTCTTTGCAGTTCTCGAGGGGGACCTCGCCGTACATTTTCGGGTGGTTGGGGTCGAGGCCTTTGGAGAGGAGGTATTCTAGAAGGGGCTGCTTTTCTGGTTGTAGAACTAAGCTATATTTTTGCATTAGTATGGARCAGTATAGAGATGGAAAGCAGATACTTACTTCATGATATCTGGGACATCTTTGAGGTCAAGGCCATGCTCGAAGAGAACGTCGAAGACAGCAGTGGCGTTCGCGTTGTCTTTTATTTTTGAAGCATAGTGTGCTAGGCCAACATCCATCGATCCTCCATTATCAAGCAGGTATCCAAGAAAATCTGTGTAACTGTTCGTGGTCGCCTCCACGGTCCAGCGATCTAATTCGCTGGTCGTTGGTCCTTGCTGGGGACTTGATGGTAGTTCAGAGAATAGGGCGTCCAGGGTTTCTAGGTCTTGCTTCTTGCGTACTATTCTCATTTCAGAGATGATCTCGTCTCTGGTCCTTGATGAGCTTTCCATGACTTGATCGCTCTAGAACTTCTGGCGAATGGCCGTGAATGCTTATGGAGGCAATTTGCAATATTTTCCGAGAAACTACCCTATATTAGAATCGAGCTTCGAAACTTGAGAAGTGAAGAGAAGGTAAAGGTATACATCGAGGAAAATAAGTGTCAGAGTTTGGAAGCAAGAACTTTGGCAAGCGACGAAATGCTGCTCGGTCCAAGCGCTGTCAGCGCCAGGCTTCGGCACCACCATCTCACTTCCTTCAGGATCATATGGRAATTAACATCTTCTGAAGATCGGCACTGATCTCGATCTAAGAAATCAAGGCAGGCTGTTCGAAAGCAGCCTGAATGGTAAGGGGGATGAAATGGGAGGTGGCGGGATAATCACGTGTTATGATCCACCAGCCACGTGAAAAAGTTTGTGTAACCATAATTTCTGATCGAGTCCTTATCGGGAAAGAGTGATGCCATTCCCAAGTGGCGCAATCTCATATTAATTCCATGTTTTGTCCACCCTCGTCGTGCAACGAACGCGTGCTGAGGGGATCAAGCCAGCTAAGACTTGCCTTTCGAAAACGAGCCGCGCTATTTTTGGGCACCACGAGACATTTCAAGCTCTATGATAAAGACGTATCTTGGACGCGTCGAACAGAGCGAGACCCTTGCATTGTGGGGATCAAAAATGGGGATTCTTCATAGATAAGGAACGGATAGTCCGAGCGACGACGACGACGACGACAACGACGACAACGACGACAACGACGAGTGTGGGAGGCTCCCGGCCTCCCGCAAAGGGTGATGAATCGATAGAGATACGTACTGGTGCCGGCCAAGGTCAATGCGCTGCGGAAGCAAGCATCAGATGTTTCGATAGATGCCAAGCTCTATCGGACCTGATACCAACAAGGAAGGAGGGCGGCAGCCGCAAAGAAGGTAGGTGGGACCGAAAAGCAGAGAAGGCGCTGATAAGCCTTCAATCGCAAATGCTTGATACACCACGGGGCCCAAAAGCAGGGCTGCATGTTGCATGCGTGAATACGGGTGGAAACCTTTCTACCAGTACTTTCATTCTGGAAAGAACTCGTCTGCAGATGCAGATTGCCATCCTACTTCAGGGGTGCGCATGGACGTCTGTCGAGCACAAGGCACAGGCGCGCCTCGGAGTGGTGCAGCACAGATTCACAACATCTGTACCTCGCCGGCGATCACATCATTTTCTAGGAGTGATATGCAGCTTGGCGAGGGCCTTCTGCCTCTTATCGACATGCGAGTCCCATCCAGGGTCTGCATGGTACCCCATCACGCCCTAGACTGTACTCAAGTGGGTAACAGGGCAGCTGATAAGCTGGGTAACCCAACAATTCACTCTCAATCTATATTACCTTTGCTCCTTGTCCCCCTTGACTTCCAGCTCACCCTCGGTTTGCCAGCACAATGTCGGAACCACCAGTATCAGCGGGCTCGGATCCGGAGAAGGGCAGCTATCGCCCAGATGCGCATGCGCATACAGCTCGATATGACGACAAGGGAGCGCCTGTATATGTGGATGAGGGAGAGGGCGTTCGTGAGGAGGACGCAATTGAGTTCGTTGAAACCAAAGAATTGAGGTTTGYTCACTTCGACCACGACGCCAGAAGCAACGCTCATCATGGTCGCACAGGCGCGGGCTCCAGCAGAGACATATCCAGATGATCGCCTTGGCCGGCACAATTGGCACGGTAGGCCCTTCACTCCGCGTACAGGCGGCACATCCCGTGGGTGTGGGCTGACCTGTGCTAGGGATTGTTTCTCGGATCGGGCAGGGCCATTGCGAATGGAGGGCCTTTGGGTGCATTGTGAGTGTTGAGCGCATATGGTGGAGCATCACCTACTGACGTCAATGTGAGGCTCGGATACACCTTCGTTGGCATTTTGGTCACAGGCGTCGTTCTCAGCATAGCAGAACTCAGGTAGATATCCCACGCAGCAAACCGCAGCGTCCAAGCCCTCTACTGACATCCGAAAAGCGCGCTGGTTCCTTTGTCCGGGTCCATCATCCGTCATGCCGAATACTTCGTTGATCCCGCCTTGTCGTTCGCACAGGGATGGAACACCGTCTACTCAACGATGATGTCCCTTCCTGCCGAGCTGGTGGCCGCGGCTGTGATCGTGCAATTTTGGTCTGATCTCAACTCAGCCATCTGGATCGTTGTCTTTGGCCTGTTGCTCGTCACTGCTAACTTGCTGTTTGTACGGATTTATGGAGAGATGGAGTTCACTTTCGCTAGCTTGAAGATCATGCTTATCATTGGCCTGAACATCATGGTAAGAATGTTTCAAAGCTTGTTGAATAATCCATACTAATGTCGTCGGAGGCGTTGGTCATTGCTTGCGGTGGAGGCCCGGACCACCACGCATACGGCTTCCAGTATTGGAGAAACCCAGGCCCATTCGTTCAATATTTCGGCTACGGAGGCTCTCTTGGACGCTTCATGGGGTTCTACACGACGTTTTCAAACGCTGTCTATGCTTACTCTGGCATTGAGACCATTGCCATTGCAGCAGCTGAGACTCAATCACCCAGAAGAAATATTCCCATCGCGGCAAAGCGCATCTTCTGGAGGGTTACAATATTCTACGGTAAATAGTTGCCCTCTTCAAGGCGTTCAGTGTAAGAGCCGTCATTGATCATAGCAGTGCTTTCCATCTTCATGGTCGGACTGATTGTCCCATCGAACGACGAAAATCTCCTTCAATCTACTGGAACAGCAGCTCAATCACCCTTCGTCATCGCAGCCACCCGAGCAGGTATCAAAGTCGTGCCCTCGATTATCAACGCTGTAGTGCTCACCAGCGCTTGGAGTGCCGGAAACTCTGGTAGGATTTTAGGCCCCGCTCTGTCCCTCCACTCCTTCTAACACTAGGCTAGGCCTTCTCGGTGGCTCGAGAACCTTGTATGGAATGGCTCGTGAAGGACATGCGCCCAAAATCTTCCTCCGCGTCAACCGAATGGGCATTCCCTACGTTGCTGTCAGCTTCCTGGGACTGTTCATCTGTCTGGGTTTCATGACCCTCTCAGATTCCGCTAGTACCGTGTTTGGATGGTTGCAAGATCTAGTGTCTGTAACGGCTCTGGTGAATTGGATCACCATTACTCTAACGTACCTCCGCTTCTACTACGGCATGAAGAAGCAGGGCATCGATCGATCCGAGCTCCCGTGGGCAGGTCCCTTCCAACCGTACCTTGCCTGGACATCCCTCATTTCCTTCATCATCTTGCTGCTAACAGGAGGATACACCGTCTTCATCCACCACCAGTAAGCTATATCCCAACATTTACCTACTTCATTTACTAACCAGCATATGTAGCTGGGACTCCGAAACCTTCGTCTCCTCATACGTCAACATCCCGATTATGATCGTCCTCTACCTCGGCTACAAATTCATCAGAAAGACAAAGATCGTGGCGCTAGCTGATCTGCCCATTCAACATTTCCTCGAGATTGCCAGAGCGAACCCGGAGCCGCCGCCAGTGCCTCCTACTGGATGGCGACGTTTCAACATTCTTTGGTCTTAGATCGCCAAGGATGTCATGAGTAGAGCGTCGAAGATGAATGACAGAGATACGCACAGTACAAAGAGACGAAAGACTAAATATCACGAATGATAGATTTAATGAACGCGCGTATGTACTGCGTCAAATATATACAGGTGAAGCTTGCCTCTCCTCGCAACCCCCTCCCAACTCCTCTCTGTCTTGTTTCTATCTATAAGCACTGTGAGTAATACTCGCTCGAATACGTGCACGTCGTCCCCGCAACACAGGTCCCGCTCCCGGTCCAGCTAAGTCCTCCACATTGCGAATACTTCTGTAGCGTCCCGCCCGTCGAAGATGGCGCTGCAGCACTCAAAGTCGTCACGAGCGTAGTTGGGGCCGCTGAGGTCGCCGAAGCGCCTGAAGACGATGAAGCTGCCGCGCCGCCGGGGGAGTTGACCGAAGTTGTAAGTGACACGGACTCGATATAGACGCCGCTGAAGTAGAAGTCCTCGGTCGCATCTGCCTGCCCTGAGACGGGGAGCTCGAGCACGCCCAAGTGCCAGTCCGCGCCGTTGGATGATGTGGATGCCGAGACGGCGGCGACGGTTAAGGTCAACGGGTCGGCGCCTGTGGAGTGCCAGAAGGCTACGGTGTTGGCTGAGAAGTCCTGATTTACCATCAATCTCCCCTTCTCCGAGACCAAAATTAAAGGAAGAGATAGGACTCACGATCTCATACGCAACATTATGCCACACATCCGCCTCCCAGACCGTACTCCACTTGCTCACTCCCCCTACATCCCACCTTAGCGCCGTATCACTTGTACCACTCTCCCCAGAAATCCACCCGCTCTTCAGCTCCGTAAAATGGCTCTCGAAGAAATTAATCTGGTGCTCGCGGTAAATACTCGGCGCGTTGGTACCGCTCCTCTTAATGCTAAAATGATACCACACCTTCCCCGAATTAATCGCCGCCTTCGTCTGCGGGATCAATTCAGTTCGCCGCATGGTCTGCCCGTTCCAGTAGGCAGTGCTGTCGAGTGTGAATTTTGCGCCTTGTTTGGAGCCCGTGTCGGCGGGGTTTTTGTAGGAGGAGGACAGGTTGATATACGAGGTGACAGCGGAGGACCCGTGGATGTAGTATTGGTAGGGCCCGACTTGGTTGCTCCAAGACCAGGTGTTCAGATCGCTGGAGGTGCTGAGGTCGTTGAAGCGCCCGTCCCAAAGAATGGTGCCGGCGTGGGCGAGGGCCGCGAAGAGGGCGACGGTTGCGGTGAGCATACGCATACTTGCAGATGAAACAGAACGAAGAGAGCAAAATTGGAGAACGAAGGAAAGACAAGGAACGGAGAAACAAGACGAGGAGAAAGGAACAAGTATATAAATATCCTACCTCAATCGAGAATCTGCAGCTCGTAGCACCTCATTGCAGTTAGGCTAGATGAACCGCGCACGGAATTTCTTTTCTCGACTTCGAGGGGCATCCGACGTGCTGGGGAATAGCGGACCGTATGGGAATGCTCATATATCAGCTTTGTTTCTATTCGAGCGTTCTACTCCCGGGCTAGTACTTTATCCGAGTATAATATGGAACCTCCCAGATATAGGCGGAACATCTATTCCGAGACGATAGGATCGCCGTCTGGAACTGGTCGTTCCTGCCCCTGCTGGGGTTTTGTAAATTGGAGATCGCCAGGTAGGAATGAGAAAGGAACGTGAAAAGAGTAGCTGCATCCAGGCTTCTGGGTACTCTTGCCTCCACGACTCCTCCCCAGGGTGCAGGTCGAAGTCGTCGATGGAAGTTACGCAATCCTTTGCGGCCCGTCAAACCGGTAGTTGTCCTTCGTCGAAGAGACCGTCGGCACCTAAAAAAGCGTCTAACGTCGCGGCTGAAAGTGACATGGTGGAGAAATTTAATGCTCCGGTAAAATGTAAGACGTTAAGGGGAGGGAGTAGCGTTCTCCGCAATTTTATTTTGGCGGGGAGCCGAATGTAGGGAAGAGCGTTCAGCCACACGTGGCTGTGCTGATTGTACCTTCGTCGAAGTTCATCTCATCAATTGGAAAGGGAAAAGTGAAGAGAACGCATTCATTTTCTATATCTATTAGACATCGCACCGCGAAGTGCCAAGTAAGCAAAAGCAACGCATCCTAACCCCTGCCCCCCAATACCATGCAAAACTTTTCGCCAAGTTTGCCTTGCCCCCAACCAGCCCCAAACTCCCAAAAAGCAAAGCTCATTGCGTGCAAAAAGTCTCCGTCAAAAATCCATGCCTCTAGCAATCTTATTTACAATGAAGAGAATGTGGGGTATATGCGTAGCGCCGTTGTGCCCAAGATCAAAAAAGAAGACTGGCTAAGAAGACAGTCGGTGTTGATYAGACAATTTATGAAATTCAGCGCGGAAAGGTCAAAGGGGGTAAGGATGTTCGTATAGAGACATCATTTGAACGCATGACAGTGGACGCCGGAACCGGTGATGTCGATATAGAACAGAAGTAGAGGTTGAGATTAGCGCCGGTCGTGATAGTTGGCGGCTGCCTCAGCGGCCTCAGTGACGTGAAGAACGGGAGGTAGAGTGTTATCGCGAGAATGAGAGGGCGGTGTACCGAAACTAGGAAGTCGATGTAGGTTCTCTCTCGGTGAACGGTAAGGGGCCATCGGGGTGCTTTGATGGCGCGAGTGGCCGAGATACGATGACTGCTTCGGAGGCATGCTGCCCAGAGTTGGTTGGTGATTTCCGTAGGGCGCTCTGTAAATTTGTGGTGGGCTATAGGAGCCTCGTCCGGGTTGTTGGAATCGAGTAGCTTCGTAAGCGCCCATACTTGCAGTGTGTTGTGGAGCAGCAGCATATGAAGAGCTACTATACATGCCATTGCCTCTCTGAAAGCCAACCATATCAGATTGAGACCGGTGGTGGAGAGGACGTCGAACACTGTTGCTCTCAAGAGTTGTCGCCACTGAGTGACTAGTGAGACGTTGCGGAGCAGGTGCAGCGATCCGGGATTGATGTGAAGCACCATACGGCCTCATATCTGGGGCTTCATCATGGCTTTCGGGGATTCTTCCGTAGGCCGGGCGATGTAGACCCTGAGGACGACGTCCATAGGGCGACAGATCACGCTCGTAAGAATCAGTCATTTCATCACGACGTTGACGCTTCTGAATCGGTAAGTTTTCGACATCACCAGGGCTGTCCCAGCCATTGGATGGGACTGGCCGGGAAACGGGAGTGTAGAGGCCAGGTCGAACACCGACGCCCAAAGACTGCGAGCGCTTGTGGCCAGCAAYGGGACGCTTTACGTAGCCTCTGGATGGCTGAGCATCATCTCCATCATTTGCAATATTGGGAAGAATTTCAATGTCTGGGAATTGAGGCATCTTGTCTGCCAAGATCTCGGTGTGTAGCCTGCCGAAGATGTTGAGAATGCTGCATGTATCGTAGCCCTTGCCGCAAAGAATCCGGAGCCATGTAGGCACAGCAGTTGCAGGAACAGGTACGTTATCATCATCACCATCTTCGCTCTCATCAAACATTACGCCTCTCTTGCGTTTAGAGCCGCTGAGTTCATCAATTCGCTTCTGCTCACGCTTTCGGACGGCCAGACCCCAATCCTGGACGACGCCTGGGAGACCGTTTCGTTGGTTGTAAAGACTCCAGTCATGAATGCGACGAATCTGCTTCTGAACCAAGTCACACTGCAACTTAGCGTACTCTTTTGGGTTGCGGTAGCGAGAGCGTTGATAATGCTTGCGGCAGTAGTGAACCCATACTTGGGGCGGAACGAGCCGAGTGCACATCTTATTGCGGCCAAAGATGTGGGAGATTGCCTTTCGCAGTTGAGAGCCAGTGTCGCAGTCTTCCTGGAAAAGGCATTTGATGCCATGCTCATTGGCTACCTTGTTCTGGACATCGCCGTGGTTGCTGGCTTCATTGAGAGGGGTGATGGGCGTATCAGGAGCTGTGTAAGTCACTGGTGTGGGTGAAGTCCCATTATCAGGATGACTGGATGATGGGGGCGTGGGCTCGCCGTGAGGGCCCGTGCTGGAAGATGACTCTGACATGAGGAAGTTCTCCGGTGCTGATAGTGTTCGCCTATGTGACTTCGGAAAGCCCAACAAGCTGTATGTATGTTCCGGAGGAGCACTCAGATAGTGCTTGCTACTAAGACGAAAACTTTAGCTGAAGTCTCTTATCCCAGTGGCACTATTGGTATGAGAAAGATGAAACAGCTAAATTGCATTCTTGAGAACATCTGATGTAATCGAGGAGACGGAGGCAGGCATACGATGGAGGATCAACAACCGATAAAAACAGGTACGGATTCAATGTTTGAGAAAGCTCTAAAAGCAGTCTAGACCATCAGCTGCCAACTTCGTCGGATACCAGGCCAGATGCATGGGTCCATARAAGACTCCTAGAGCAAGTTTGAAATGTCTTTTGTCCTCTCTATAGGAGAAGGCTCAGACTTGTTGGGAAGATAATGTGACGAATTCATACCTGAAAAGGAGCTTATGCGCGCTCAAACAGGTCTCTCAGACTTGAGATTAGAGGCTTAACAGAACTGAGGCGTTTGTGTGATTGCAGGAAATTTGGCAGGCGTTGGATGGAGAAGCAAAGTTATGATGCTCAGTTGCAGGCTGCGGGAAAATTGGATGGAGTTGGGATCGGAAAGAAGATAGTCGCATGGTTCGCGAGGAAGAATTTATACTGCTGTGGGTGCCCATCGTACTCGAAGCCATTCACTGCCCAGCCGCGAGAATCCACATCCTTGTGTGAATCACAGCTATTAGGACCCCACACGACCAACGGGCATTCACTTAAGAGCCGCTAAGCACGACTTCTGCTGCGGAAATACGATAGTAGCACGCAACGTTTCAATTTCAGACGTAGGATATATAAGCAGATGCCGCTGGTATCTGCTTTTCCAACAGTGCCTCTTTTGCAGCGTGGGGGTAAATGATGTGGAGACCGCAGATTGTCAGTGCGAACTTTGTAYAGGGACAGATTTGATTTCTCTTCAACAAGCAGAAGAGGACTTTCTCTCCACGTCCGTTGGAGCTGTGTAAACATGACGCTGACGCTGATTGCATAGGGCTGGATGAAGAGCAAGCTGACACGTGATTATTTCTCGGCTAAGACCCTTTTGGTTGCGAGTGGCTGAAGTCAATCCAACTACACATGAATGCTGACGAGAATAGGAAACCTTGCGCTTTTGGAACAGCTTGTTCACGATAACTATGTCTACCGCAGACACGGTATCCAGTTGGTCGGGCTGGGTCCAAACTCACACAAATTCAAAGTACTCGCGACTGGGTGTGAGTTAAAATAAAAGCAAATATTCGCAGGCAAAGCTCAAACTAAAATAAAAAAGCTCAAATATCTATTCATATTCATAGCGCTCTTTGATGACGTTCCCATGCATCAAAATCTGAACACTTGAAGCATGTGATATTTCAGGATGCTTTCCTTAAAGGCAGTTCAACGCGCATGAAGGTAATATTTGATGACTTCATCTTCTACTGCCCTCGCAATCAAGGACCCAAAAGCCACTGGCCCCTGGTACTGTTGCTCAAAGATATGCCGTCGCAGTGATAAGCGCTCCCATATTAGACGCGTCGCAAAATCAAAAGGCACTTGCGCGGAAAAGCACCCAAGAAAGGGGGCTGGCTTACATATCTTGCGGCCCCGGCCTGCCGATTTCCTGGCCACTAGTATCTAACCTCAAAGCCGGAACAGTCGTGCGCTTGATGAGAATTGCGTCGCTGGGCGAGCTGGGCCGCGGGGGCAGCCGTCTTGACGAGGGGCCGCTCTGGTACTCCTGGTGCGAAGTCTGCGCGAAGTCTGCGGAAGTGTGGTGCTCGATAATGGGCGAAAGAGGATCGGGCTGCTCGCTCGATATTGGAATTGGCCGCGTCTCGATGGGCGCGGCGTCGACAGCCTTCGAAAGGCTCGCCAGGTCCAAGGGGGCTGTTTTCGGCGAGAGCTCGGCTGGCCAGTCGCTCGAAGGATAACAGCCGCTGACGGTCGAGACGGAGGAAAAGCGGGAGTGTGTCGCCGACTGTGTTGATGACGAGGCAATAGAAGAGACGCTGCCGCGACTGTCGGAGAATTTATGGGTGAGTGGTGGCGGCGGTGATCCCGCCGSCGGCCGTGAATCATCGTGGTGRATTGAATAATCGTGGTGAAKTGAAYAATSGTGCTGAATTGAATATGGAGGCGGGGTCGATGGCGTGGCCGCCGCGGCTGTGGCTGGGTTGCCGGGCATGATCGGGAGTGAATAGCCTCCCGCGTCCCAAGGCGTCCGACTTCGAGAAGGCCACGATCCATCAGTCTTCTGGCCACCGGCACTGCCAGTGGCGTTTGCGTTCAATAGAGATGTGACATCCATGGCGCCCGGTCTCCGTGTGTGTCGGGGCCCCCTCAAGTATCGGCGTGGTACTGAAAGCCCCGTTACTGGGAGAGATCTGGCTGAATGTTCTTTCCAAAGTGCTGTCCAAAAAAGTCAAGCTCCAGGCCGATGAGAGAAGTCAACGATGTACCATCCGAAGAAGATATGGGATTCCAAAGCACAGCACTGGCCATCCAATCTGGGGTTGAGAGGTTTCGGCTATAACAACGGAATCAATGTGATCTTGTTGTGACGTTTCAAATTGTTATTGATTTAAAGTTTTGTCATTTGGAAAAGACCGGCTCTCGGATTAGATAAGTTCATTCCACGTTGCGGCTGTGGAAGTGTGTTGGATTCAAGGGTCTTGCGAGCAGATCTTTGAAAGCGGATGGTGAGGTGGATGTCCGACAATGCTTTGACCTCATCAGCATCGGCGAAACACTCTTATGAAGCTAGCTGTTTTTTGGTACCAATCGTCTTAAACATTCAACTTATCAGCTCCAAGCAATGATCGGATCAGGCAAGGCCCGAGAGCAGTTCGATGATATCAGTTCCTTCTCGCCGAGACGTTGAGCCGTCGAGGCATGAACTCCGGCGGCTTCGTTGTTTGGATATATCAAGAATTCCGATGTTGATGGATGAAGGAAATGTCCCAAAACTTGAGATAGATTGGTTACGCAATTTATCATTGACCACTGCGTAGCAAGTCTGTGGAGAATAGATGGGGACGGGATGTTCAATATCAGTCGACGAATGAAGGATGGGAATAGACTACTCGAATTCTCAACAATGAAAAAAGGCGAGATATAAAAGATAGGACGAAGTCAAGGGCCACTCAGACAACCTGGAAGACGTAAGGCTGCTTTCGGGTACAGGATGCATGAAAATATGGCCACGTTTGGTCGACGGCTAGCGGAATAGACAGCAGCAGAGAAGACAACGGGCGGCGACCGACATGAGCACCACAGGTGGGAAGAGAAAACAGTGAGAAGCTTAAGCTCTATTCTGCCGTGGGAGCTGTGTGTGTGGTGCATAGCGCATGATTTTGCCAGGAAGGGGGACTCGACCAGTGTTTGATGTTGAGATTCCCCACACTATTCGAGGGCTTGACCCATGAAAAGTTGCACCCATCTCCGGCGCCTTGTCGATAGTAGTAGGGGTCTTTGGTCAAGGAATCGACGAACCATCTTGACTCGCTTTTCGGTAAAACCCTTGTTTTGTGGCTCCGTGGTCTCAGCGTTTCCAGTATCCTGACGGTGATCACGACTATTTTATCGTCCGAAAGCGAACCTATGGATCTCCCCAGGGAACCTCTGATCTGAATCACGAATGACGCGGGAACACAAATTCGACACCCACATTAAAAAGGCAATGGATGCGAGTATGCAGATGTTCTGAAAACTTCCCGTAGCGCAGTTCGATTCCTGGGGCAGAGGTGTTTGATCTCTTTGCGACTTGAATACATCGGGGTACTTGTGACGAGAGGGAGCCAGCATCTGACCGTTGACCCACGGATCGATGCAGCAGGCGTTCGGTAGCGTAGAAGGCTGACGAATGAGCCAGCGAAGGACATTTCGAGATGGGCGGTTTGGCGGATTGGATGTTTCCTCTGCATAGCCTGCAGCCACGCCTATTATTTGGGGTGGAGTCGAGGTAGCCTCGTGTACTCTGCATCTTCGGCGCATGAGGCTGGGAACTCACTGCTTGCTTGCCATCTGACGCTGTCGTGCAACTGCCACTTCAATTGAAGTACAAAGTACAGTACTTCCAAGCAGGCTTCACTTTCTCGACCCTCATACTCACACAGCTTCAGCTGCCAGCGCATCTTTGCGTCTCATTCGGAGCTCGTATCGGAGGAATAGCTGACCCTCGTTTGGCATCTATGACCTGGAATTTGGATTTGGCGTTGCATCCCACTTTCCCACTGCTTGGTTAAGGTGCACCAACTTCCAGGATCGAGCACGGAATCAGGGTGCCAGGGAAACCGATGCGTGAGGAGCAGAAAGTGCCGTCCAGCCTTCAAGAAGCGGCCCGGCTTGCGATTGGAACAACATCACCAGACATCTGAGGACTCCGTGTTTCATGTTCTGCGGACGCCCCCTGGGGTCGTGCACCGCCCACAAACACCCTCGCCCTTTCGGCCCATTCTGAGCGTCGAAGCTCAATCGGAACAGGACGCGTAAGTTTCAACCGATCTTTTCTGTCAAGTTTCTGTGACGAGTTCGAGAAGGCGCAGTGTCATGCGTTAGCCGTCGCGCCCCCGGCGGTATCCCTGCAGCAGCATTGGAGATCCCTTTGGCGGCATGCGGGAAGACATCAGCACAGACTTGAACCTCACAGACGACGCGTTTGGAGGCTGTGTTGATGGTGCAGCTCGTTCTGCAACTCTTTCGATGGCAGACCGATGATCTGAGAGACACTCTCTCTGAGACCTTGCTCGACTGGGACAATGCTGGAGATTCCTTGAAGCACATCATGGAGGCCCACTTGGAGCGTCAATCAAACTTCCAGAGTCTGTGGGCACGCGTTCGCATCGGAAGCGTTTCTCATCCGATGTACAGTGGCCTTTCGTGCAACCTCAGGCAATAAGCGGTGAAGGGGGCTAGAATTGGTCACGTGTATTTCTACAAGAAAGGGGGGCCGAGTGCTACTTTCGGAAGGTATGCCTACAACAGTTAGGCCAGACTAATGTTGAGTTTCGGAGGGCAAGAAGCCTCCTACTGTAGCGACCCTCAACGCAAAGTCAGTGCCGTTACATGCATATGCCAGGATGCCTTAAGCTGAGAAGTCTCGTTTCCTATCTCCTAGTTCCAGTCACTTGTCTGTTGTTGATGTTATCGATTGCTAGCAGAGGGAGTGGCATTCTGTATGACATTGCTTTTGAAGAGCGTTCAGTTTGGGGTAAAGTTATGGTGGTCTTATCCTTTTCAACTTGGTTCAGCTTTCGAAACACCACCTCAACTCGAGAAAGTCTCTTGTACCCAGACACAAGGGTCGTCTGATCATGCCTTCCGCAACGTTTGCAGTACATCTGGCGAAAGCTTCGCTTTGCACGCCTCCGGCAGTGCATAGGAGTCGATGCGGGTGGGGTTAACAATCCCATCGCTTATAGAGTTTGCCGTCCTTTGTCGCCCTTGGAGTTGAAAACAAGGAGCTGCATCTTCAAGATTTTGAAAATATCTTCAATGAAAACATAAGATTAGAGCAATACTCTGGTGATTGGTCTCTCGAAGCACCTCAAAACATCGGCAATGCAATTAGAAACATCCGATTGCCCATCTACCATCTCTCCCTACTCGGTGTCAGCATCTCCACACCCCCCTCTCCCAAACCACACCAAGCCTTTTGTTCTAGAATCGAGGGTGCGTATTGACGATTGGTTCGTCAATGGCCATTTCCAGAGTTCCAGCAACGAACATCCAGAAACATCCGGTTTCCTTTCTAAAGCATTTCTATCGTCAACTCTAATGTGGAGCCTCTCGGCGGACCATCCGCACTTCCATCATCATTTTRGGATCAAGCCATTRGTTCTAAGACTGAGACTCGGCAGTACCGACTGGTTCGTCAATATTCCATCTCTAAGTTCTGAACTCCTGTGATGAAGGCCCGGAAACATCTGATCCCATTTTTGAAGCATTCTCAAAGGTAAAGCACCTTCAGATTCTTCACACCTTCAACTCCTTTTTCATGCCATTAACCATGCATGACCTAGAACTCTAGACCAAGCTTTCATGTCCAATTCCTCAAGCCTCCGGAAACAAATGGTGAGAAACACCCGACCCCTCGTCTGGACTACAGCGTATCCAATATTCGCATCGGATTGTTCCAATATCTATCCAGTAGATCGTGTCCATATCTTGAAGCTGATAGTATCGGATTGATTCAATTTCTATCGCGTTTCTCAAGCAAGCTCAAACTGATGTTCAACGTCGCATGCAGCCTGTTCATTCTCCCGATTGTGTAGATATTCAGGAAGAATAAGCTCTCGTGATGCTATATCTTCTCCCCTCTGCACATGTGAACAATTCTCACAAGGAAATCCTAGCGCCTGCCGTCCAATTCACACCGCCCTCCCCCTTTAAACTTTCTAATTTCTCCAGAGCGCTACGCCTAGCATTCGATCAAAGAGCTAGAGGTGTCGGAAGCACTGTCCTCCTCCCCGGCTTGTAGAAAATCCAGATTTAGGTTTGGACATATAGTAGTCAAAGATCACTCAGCTTCACCTGCCCCCGAAACCTCAATATTTCCATCTTCCCCCACAGCAGGCCGGGTAGTAGATATCACTTGTTAGATTTAATGTAGATCTATCTATCTAGACTATCATCTATTTTCCTTTTCCTCCTCGTCGTACATAGATTCTGACCCCGCTCACTTTTCTGATGCTAAGACTACGTGATGGAAGAGCATCGAATCGAATTTGGCATCTACGAGCGCCTGCTGTAAAATGTTCTCAACTCACCGAGTAGATGGCGCCTTCCCCGGCGCTGCATTTTCTTTTTAGTAATATCCGCAAGAGAAAGCAAAGCAAGCAAGCACGAACTATCTCTATCACACATACTCCGACCTTGCTCCTTCCCTCTCGGCCTCACTCATAGTTCCAAATCGATGCCCAGATCAATCGCCCCGATGATATCATCATCCATAAGCGGTCTTCGAATCGTAGGAATCCCATTCTTGTCCCCATTCCCAGCCTGCAGCCTCGCGATATGCGGGAGCGGCGTAGACGGTTTCTTCGCGTTGAGTTTCGGTGTGCCGGATGCAGGCGTGTTCGTGCCGCTGCGCTCGCTGTCTGTTTTCTTGATGCCAGTGTCCGTGACATCATGCTTGAACTTCGCGCGGGTTTTGAGGCGTCGCGACGTGTCTTCCGCGACGTCCTCGCCGCGCGCGATCGCTGCTTCGGTCATCTTGACTGCGCGCCGCTCGTTGATTTGCGCTTGGCGGACTTCTTCGGCGTTCTTGCGGCGGTTCTGTTTGTTGAGGATGGCGAGGCGCTCTTGTTGGCTGAGGCCTGAGGGCGTTGCATTTTTCCTTGGAGATGGTTGCATGGTCGTGCTGTATGCCAGTTTTGGGCCGTCGAGCTCTGCAAGCTCCTTTTTGAGGGCTTCTTCTCTTTCGAAGTTGTTTCCCGCCTTCGCTTCCTTGATGAGATTGTTCAGACGATTGCGCTCGATTGGTATATATTTATTTATGAGAGCACCCGATTTGGTGAGTTTCTCTTGAAGTTCTGCTTCAGTCCATGAGCGGTTCACCAAGTTATTGATATCTGTGATCTTCTGTGTGAGTTTCGGCTTTGTGGGTATTGGGACACCCTCGACCAAACAAGTTTGCTTGTATCGATTCCATTCGGCCTAAAATGTTGTCAATATCGTGTATCGAGTTTGCAGCTACCCTTCTACAAACCTCGGTGAACGGAGAATCCGAGCAGGTGATGAATGGCCAATTCCGCTCCGATTTTCCATGAGCGGCGCGTATATACTGGGTTGTCTTGAAGTGTTTCCCATTTGCATTTTCCACAGCATACGGTCTGTCTTCGACGAACCCTTCCAAGTGTCAGCGAATGTGCAAGATCTCAAAGACTCCTCATACATACCCTTGATGAGTGCCATCCTGTAAATATTTTGCCCATTCTCCTTGTCAATCCCAACACTGATACGAACAAAGCATCCAGTGATAGCCTCATCGAAACCTGGATAGAAGCAAACCATAGCAAATCTACTTCTGCCGACTCTGACTCGCTCAATATCCTGGAGAGTAGCAGGTTCGGCGTCTCGATAATCGGGAGAACGACTCCTTTTGTTCTTTGGTTTGTCGTCCCATTCTACCTCGGAATCTCCATCAGCATCCGCATCTGAATAGTCCTCGTGAACGACTTTACGATCCTTGTTGCGCTCTTTGTCCTCTGCGCGGCGACGTTGGCGATCATCTTTTTCGGCTCTTGCGCGCTTCAGACTGTCGATGCCAGTACTCGCTTCTCCTACCTTGCCACCACCCAGTTTTGTGCGCTGTCGCGAGGTCTTCCTTGAGTTCTCATCTAAGTCTGCGGCTCCGGCCTTGCGCTTCTTCGCTAATTTCTTGCTCTCAGCCTCACGAGCGTCTAGAAGCTGACGCAGAGCTCGATTTTGTCTGTCCCTTTCTACTTCCGTGGCACGGTCTGCCAGCACTTCTTCACGCTTGATTTCAGGCATAGCCATGATCTGAGCCTTGTCGGCGGCATTCATGAACTTGCCCTCGAGAGGGTACCTATCACCCTCGTCGAACATAGCTGGCGAGTCGGATTCTGAGTCGGATTCGTCCATCGGAGCTGATCGTAGAGAGTCCGGAGATGATGCGCCTGAGGAGCTGTAGAATAATAAGCTTCTGCTTCAGAACAAATGCTATTGATTTGCAAGCAGTCGCTACTTACGCTTCACCCTCCTCTTCAGAGTCATCTTGCCGTTTCGCCTTCCTCCCGCCTTTCTTCGCGCTGGGTTTTCCAGACGGAYGGTCTGGCGAGGCGGAATCGTCTTTGCTGATGCTGGCGGGCGCCTCTTCTTCCTCATCAGAGGAGGCGTCTCCGGCGAGAGCGAGAAGTTCGTCATCGATATCGGCCATGGTGCTTGAGKATGTGCGGRTATGCGACTATGTCCAGGTTTCTGCGAAAGGCACTGAGCCGTTCGACGTGGCGTTCTGGTGGCAGAGGAGCCTGTGTGCGTGCAAGTAGTTGTCCGGAAAGTGTTTAGGCCGACGAAAGGCGTGCTAGTGAATCAGAAACCGCGGGGCGTGGGATCCGACGAGGCGGTGGTGGACGGCTGGGGACAGCGCGAATGTGAATTTGGACGGTTGTTCGAAAGGAGAAGCTGGAGGTTCAGGATCCGGGCCCCTGCAAGGCTAGGGCTACAGTACTGCAGGACTCGCGCTACCGACGCGCCTAAACCTGCACCTCCACCTCCGATTTTTGGGTGGTGCGTGGTGGCCCGGGATGATAGCGTCATGGAAATGAATATCGAGATCGATAAAATCAATGCCTTTTTGATCCGCCAAGCATCTCATTAAGAGAGTGACATTCTCAACAATGGCTTTATCCTCTTCCATCCGGCCAGCTCTACAAATCTCTCATCTTCCTGTGTACGATTTCCTGGCTCCAAGTCTCTTCCAACTACCTCGATCAGCCCATCGACTTCGCCATCTCTCAACAGCCCCTCGGCGCTGCAATATCTCCAATCCCCAAGATGGCACGCAATCCAAACCCCCACGAACCCCCAAATCCGGGGCAGAAGCAGCCTCGAACCCAGCTCCTGTCTCCAAGCCCTTACCCCAAGCCCAACGCGACTTTCTCTCTGGCGCAGTACGTCTTGTCCCCCTCTAACTTCCATTCACGCCAAACCCTAACCAACCCTCCCAGCTACGCGTCAACCAAGCCGGCGAACTAGCCGCAACCCTCATCTACAAAGCGCAAACCCCCGTCGTCATCAACTCACACCCACACCTATGGCCCCTTATGAAACACATGTACGACCAAGAAGCGGGCCACTTCGACACCTTCAACACACTCTTGTCTAGACACCGAATCCGGCCTACGGCCATGTATCCGCTCTGGACATTCGCCGCTATGGCGTTAGGCTGGGGAACTGCAGTTATGGGCCGAGAAGCGGCGATGGCGTGCACGGAGGCGGTGGAGACGGAGATAGGCACGCATTATAATGAGCAGGTGCGGGTGTTGCTGGAGATTGTAGAAAAGATGGAGAAGGAGGGAGAGGATGTAGGGGAGGAGTTGAGGGAGCTGGTGCAGACTATTAGGCGGATTAGGGATGAGGAGTTGGAGCATCTGGATCATGCGGTGGAGAATGATGCGGGGAAGGCGGTGCCGCATGAGTTGTTGACGGGGGTCATTAGGGCGGGGTGTAGGGGGGCGATTTGGGTTAGTGAGAGGGTTTGATATAGAGATGTGTATGAAAAGGACATAGGAGGGTTGATGTTATGTGGTCATTTCATGAAAGTACTAGTTACATTTTGGGTTCGAAAAAAGCATGCCACGCTCGCGCTATGCAGAAAGTACGGACAAACGCCCAGAACCCAGCCCAGTCCTGTGTAATGCAGCCAATGTATCCCACTCTGTAATGCAGCAATACATGAACAACAAGAATATACAAGACACACTTCGGCCGTTAGATTAATCGCTGACAAAAGGTTAGCAATTGCTATATTCYCTACTGATAACGAGTGATGACTTACTAAATTTGCAAAGGAGCAACCTGATCCACCTGGTACAGCCAATTTGAATTCAGCTCCTCTTTGACAAGCCAATCGTAAGGAAACACAACTAAATGCCCCTGAACCAGACTGAGCAGCTGTTCCGCATCATGAGTGCTCATAATCTCATCACTGGCCTGGAAGCCTTTTCGACTCTTAGCCGTCGTTCCTCGACGGCGCCTCTTCACCGAGTTTTGATTGTTATGGGACGACTTATCTGATGGCGTCGTAGACGAAAATGTAGTTCTCCTGGTCTCGGCAGCTTTCTCATTGTCAGCCGGTGGTGGGCTCAAGGCAGCGTCGAGAGACGGGAATACCTCGTTGCCAGCCGGTTGAGTCGGCGAGGGAACTTCGTCTGATCTGCGGACGGCCCTTTCGTCATTTCCATCAAGCTGGCTGTTAATTGTAATATTAGGGGCATTGTTGCGCTCAGCTCTTTTCGTAGCGCTCGTGGCCCAGTCCGTAACTGTGCCCAGAGGATGAGCTTTTTCGCTGGTTGAAGGAATCAGTTTTTCCGCGATGCTGCTGAGGCCCTGCCCAACGCYAATTGGGCCTGGAAGTTCTGCGGCTCCTCCAGAGGGCCCAGTCTTACAGGCTCCGTCCAGCTGGTCGGGTTCTGTGCTCTTGCCGTTGCCCTGAGATGCGGCAAACCTCTCGGCGTAGGTGCCATACTCGGTATACTCATGCCAACTTTGGACTTCGCTATCAGGGTTACATCTAAAGACCCTTCTGAAGATTTTGGTGTTGTTCTCTGCAATCCGTTGCCACGTGTCCTCGAAGAAGGAATCATTCAGTGGGTCACGCATGCAGTCCTTGTCGACATGAGCAGGTTGAATGTCGGCAGCCAGAGGATTGTATGGTTTATGTACAGCTTTCCCGTCAGCGTCCAAATGAACCGGAGGTCCGCCAATATCAGTATCGTCCGAGAGGGGAAGCGAAGGAAGCTGCGACAATTGAGCAAGACCCAATTGCTCCGTAGTTGCTCTGCGTAGGCGGGGCATTGGCGGGAGCCCATCGAAACTTGCTCCATGCCCATCAAGTCCCTGGTCATGACGAGGAGGAGAAGCGCGAGTGTGGCGTCTTTTAGGGTGGTCTACAGTGCCGTGACCCTCTGGAGCAATGTCTGTAATGATCACTTCTCGACCACCGTCTATCRCTTTCGAATCACGGCCACGAGCAACCCCACTGCTTTCAGCAGCCTTGAAATGGTCAGGTCCGTCTCCCTCGACTTCTGCTGCATGTGCTTTGTTTCCAGTAACTCTCTTATCACTAGTAACCTTAGATTTACCAGACTCCAGGTAAGGATTTCCCGCTTCTTCCCAATCAATATCGTGATTGAAGCTGCGGTTGCGTTCCGCATTGACAATCCTTATAGCTTGTTCCGGAGGCACTGGATGCACGTCCGCTTTAGCTCGTTCAGCGTCCGAATCATCTTCTCTGTAGATGTCGTTCATCTTAGCTTCATATTCTCGCTCCTCCTCTTTGTCCAACTCAGCTCGTCGATCTTCCTCCATGACCTCATCAACATCAAGCCCAATATGCTCTCTCATGAGACGCATACGTAACGTATGAGCAAAGCGGCCTACTAGATAGGGCTCTCCGTCCATTGTTGACCAAAGCATATCAGTATCGCGGATCACGGCGGCACACTCTGAGTCTCTGTTCCCAAGCATGGATCTCTCGTTGATGTTGGCCGATCCTATCAATGCGATTCGATCATCAACAATGATAACCTTTGCATGAATGTACAATTGCTCCGTAACAAGAGCCTTCTTGGGCCCAATTTTTCCCCAAGCGCGAAGGCTGTAGAACGAGACAAAATCTTCTGGCTCGATACCTCTGCTTCTTAGTCGTCCAAATATGGAACCTTCGCCCCGACATATACTGCGGAACTGGCATTGCATGATCAAACGAACACTCGTGCCATCGGGTTCGTCCACTGTGTTTTGGAAGCCAGGCATCAGAGGAATGAGTATGACACATCTCCAGCTCTCATTCCTCTCATAGGCGCGAATTGCTCTTTCAACAATGGCATCACCAATCTTRTTGACAATCTTGACGTTCATCGTCTCGGTGCTGGATATGTAGAACTGGTTTTCCATATAGACAAAATGCTCTGACTCTTCAATCATCTTGCAGTACGCATTCATGATGCTGTGCTCCGTTTCTGTCACTCCAAGAGACCAATCCGAGGCCGATCGCAAGATCTGGACCTCGCAAGTACCCGTTAGGCCTAAGGCTTCCAGATCTGCTGCATTATAATCGGGAGGTGGGAGGAGGAATGGTGTTGGTCTTGTGGGCTTCCGTCCTCTGAGTACATAATTCCATCTCTGAACAAAATGACGAGTGAGATCGCGGGCAGGTTGACCAATGATTTGCATAGACACATCATGCCATGGCATCCTGGGGACTTTAGACCGGTCATACATCTCCGCATAAGGCTCATGCAAATCAAAGAAGTCCTGGACTCTGGGGTTGGAGTAGTCTTTACCAGGCCACAACTGGCAATGATCGGCGTCCTTTGGCGAATCTGTCTGCTCAAACCCAGTCGGCTTATCATCCACAACGGAATGTTGAGGTGTGTCCCAACGCCCAAAGCAAAGATCGATGCCACCCACGAATGCAACAGTATGGTCAACGATACAGATCTTTTCATGATGTGCAAAGAAGTATTGATTCTTTTTGTATTGGTTAGGCGACCTTTGTACAAAAATATTTGGATGTAGATCGAGCATGGAGAATTTTGTGAACTCAGAGTCGATAGGGATGGCAGCTTCGACGTTTCTGTAAATGATGATGAAGACCTTGACGCCTTCTCTAGCCTTTCTTTGAAGCAATCGATCCAAACGCCATTTTTGACTGATGGCAGCTGGTCTTCGCATGTATAATTGGGGGCTAAGCCACCAGTCGTGGATGTAAATGACATCCTTAGCCATGCTAATAGCCCTCGAAACATTCCACATGTAGTCTCTGCCATCAACGAGCCATTGCGCATATACATCTGTCCTTATGGGTGCAAAACTCCCGAACCGGTTTTCTTTGGCCCAAGGTGTGTTGGCCACCATAAACGTCAAAGACTCTTCGAACTGTCTGAGTTGCCGCTCATTCTTGGCCAAAAGCTTGATCCGCCGCTCCGAATTCTCCAGCCTAAGACTGTGGTGCTGTGGATGCGCTGCAGAGGTTTCAGCCTTTTTCACAACCTCTTTGCCGCTCATCTGAGAAAGCTTCCGGCGTTTCTTCTGGATTTGGAACTTTGAATCTACCAGATACACATCGTAAATGTGCATGTTCTCGGGAGAATCGACGCAAATGATGTAGCTATGTCTGACGAGGAACCATTTGGGAGTGTGTCGAGCAAAGACATTCTTGGGAGTGAGCAGCCTTCTGAAGTCCAAACCCTTGGAAGATTGAATGACCAAAAAGCCTTCTTTGCCATGGTAGCTTCCTTCGGCGGCTAACCTGACTCCAAGTGCAGAAAGTTCTAAGAATCTGCAGAGTCTGTTGCTGTCGGCTCGGAAGATGAGCCATCGGATCATTTCTTGGAGGTATTGCTCAAGCTTGCGTCGCTGCCTCTCGTGATACACTTTTGCTTGCCCGCTGACGTTTCCGCCGGCAGAATCCGGGGCTCCGACGGTCGACTTCCGTCGTGAACCGCTCAGGGATTGTCGTCGTCGACTCTTCTTTCTTTGGTCTGTCTCACTATGTGTAGCCTCTCCCACAGTCTCATCGACCCGTATCGCATCTGCTTCATCCTCGTCACTCTCGCCTAGTCCACGGATTCCTCGAAGATACGGGAACGCGGACTTTGGAAACCGGGGCTGCTTCGGTTTCGCAGCAGGATTGCCTAATTGGATGTATTTCTCGCTGCTGCCTTGGAGTTTGTATCTTAGATGTAGATTGGCAAAGTCCCTTAGAGAGCGATGAATGACCCACTTCATCCGGTTCAAGCCACTCCCGTATTCGAGCTCGATCCGAAAGACAAGATGCCTCTCTTTCTCTGTCGGATCATCATCACTCGGCTTGCTATCGGTCACGCTTAATTTGAGCTGCTCAAGCAGAACCGGGATCCTTTTGTTGCCGTGCTCGTCTCTCTGGATCATACTTGCAAGCATGAGCGCAGCGGGGGCTCCAGCTCGTAACTCAGCCATCAGCTCAGCCGATTTGAGATAATCGACCCTATGCTCCTCTCGTTTCGTGCCTAGCAGCTTCAATCCATGCTTGAGCATTCGCCATCGCGCGGCTCCAAACGTAGCTGCCCGCTCACCAGCAAGGAAAGGTCGCCTAGGGGTGGTGTTGTTCTCGCCGTCACTACCGCCACCGCCAAGTCCAGTTATCGCGCGCCTGAAATTGCTCGGTCTTCTGGCTGAGTGAGTACCGTCATAGCCGCTGGGGGTATTTTCATTAGAGTTGCCACGAGCACTAGCGAGCCATGAGCCTCCACGTCTCCAACCCTTTTGGTTAAATCGATCTCGTCCTTCGCCTTCAGATAAATGGCCTCGTTGTTCCAGTGACCCGTCCGTAGCGCGACGACTCAGGAAGGGATTTGGGCGACTGCTTCCACCTGGGGAATCCGCATGTGCCATATTGCGAGCTCTTGGTGTATTCGGAGCTGTCTGGCTTTGAGAAGTATTTCCATTGTTGTAATCTCTCCGCATCCGCCGCTTACGTTTGGGTCTCTGTTGCGTCCCTTCATTATCTTCGTCGGCTGTTTCTTCGGCATCGGCGTCACTATCTTCTTCTTGTAATGCATACGGGAGTCGATTTGAACGATCCAGGGTTGGCGAAAGCGGAGCCGAGCCTGTACCGTCCTCGTTGGAAGGTGGATTATAGCTCTGACTGCGTCTGTGTGTTTGCAAACCGCCTGTAGCAGCCAATGCCTTCAATTTCGACATGAGGGACTGGCGATCCTTGGTACCTGACTCCCCATCTCTCGCAAAATCCCCTGAATCTTGCTTGTTATGCCCTGAGCCCTCCGTTTCCAGACCTRGTCTCGCAAATTGCACGCTTTTCCGACCTGGCGGCGTCGAGGTGCCGGCCACCGCAGCTAACGGTATAGCAGGATCTCTAGATGATTGTTGAAACCTTTGGGCTAGTTGTATCGGAGGAGACGCCGAGCTTTGGCTCGCAGCACTGGTCATCAAGATTCCGCGGGGACCCTCGTGCGGAATCCCCCCGTTCATATAGTCCAATGCCTCGGCGGGTGGCTTGTTCGTGCTGGTATTGGACGCTGTGGGGGCATGTGCGAGGTCGCGGTCGATTTTAGGAGACTCATTAGAGCCTAACCCTGATCGTAGACCTGACTGTCGGATRGTCGAAGATCCATTCGCATGTGTATGAACTGGCGATTCCGCCCGAGGGCTTCTGCTCATAGGTGATGGCGATCCATCAGTGCGTCCTGACATYCTGCCCTACACGGACAGGGCCCTTTCCAGCGCGCAGAACCAGGGGGTGCGTTCTTTGACCATCCAGTTCTGAGTTCTCTATAGCCCGTGTATGCTGCTCATTGCGACGAAGCAGTCTTCAGAGTACCCCGAACTTCGGTACACCGCTGCGTTGGCTCGTGGACCRTGGAYCGTGGATCGTGGATCGTGGATCGTGGATCGTGGATCGTGGATCGTGGATCGTTCGTGTTGACGGTAGTAGCTGAGGCAGAACTCGGGGACAAATAATGCGGATTGAATGAGACTTCGCTCGTTGCACACAACGGCGAGGGTATCTGCTCRGAACCCAGACGGGGGCAAAAGCGCGGATATTCGAGATGGCGTTGTGCGAGGACTCTGCAATTTCCCAAGCTGACGACCTCCTGCAGTACAGTACAGTACTGTAAAATCGCTTGGCTTGGATGGCTTGGATGGCATGACGTCCGCCTGGTCCCGTCTCGGCAGACCTCCTTCGCCTGCGCCTGCGCCTGCGCCGACCCATCTGGGCGGACTTCACCCACCCACCTTCAAGCTTGGTCCAATCCGGGGTGTCCAGACAGGACAGGGTCTTAGTAGCTTGCGATCCTCGGTACATGATGTCCTTTCAGCCTCTTTTCCCTTTGTGTGCAACTTAGTTCGCTCTTGTACTCCTCGCCCTGTTCCAGCAAAYATGAACATGAACATGGCAACCCCCAACCCCCTCGAAAACTCCCACCCTTCTCCACCTCCTCCTGTGTCTTTGAAAACTTTCCACATAGCAGGAATCCTGACTGATGTCTATGGTCTCGATGAAGTACCGGCATCTTGCAAATCAGTCTCATGCTTATGGCTGCTGCACCCGAGGCTCGGGGAAAAACAAGTGATGGGGAGCGTAGCCGCCACATGCATCAATCATTGGAACCAACGGCCCTCAGGCGACCGCAAGGTTGGTCTTATCGCCGTAGCTTTCGATCAGAGGAATCATGGGACAAGAGAAGTCAAGGCTATTGCAAATGAGGCGTGGAGAGGAGGGAACGAGACTCATGCTCAGGATATGTTCAGGTATTTAGCTGACATGTGTTTGGTATGCGGTTCTGACTTGTGGCAGTGTCTTTAATGGGACAGCTATTGATACCACTCATTTGATTGACCATTTGGGTTCATACGTTTTCAATGAACCGGGCCAGCCATCAATCGACCAGCACTTGGCGCTAGGAATCTCTTTGGGAGGCCACTCGGTCTGGCAACTGCTATTCAGCGAGCCTAGAATTACTGCAGGAGTGGTCATCATAGGCTGTCCAGACTACCAGCGAGTGATGAGCGACCGCGCCCGTCTCTCAAAGCGCGAGACCTATACTTCATCAAATGGCGCCTACTTTTTTGGCACTAAAGACTTCCCAAGTGCTCTAGTCGACAGCTGCAAGAAGTGGGACCCCAAAGGGATCTTCTTCGGAACCTCAGAAATCAGCCTTGGGCCTTCAGAGTCTCGCCGTCAATTGCTAGATACCAAGCTCAAAGGAAAACGTATCCTTGTCTGCTCTGGAGGTGCGGACAAGTTGGTTCCTTACTATTGCGCCGAGCCCTTTCTAAAGTTTTTGAAAGATGCTACAGGGGACTGGTATAAGGATGGGGGCGTATGCCTTGAGGATATTGTTTATCCCGGGGTTGGACACGCTTACAGTGAGGGTATGGTGAGAGATTCAACAAGATTCATTATGGATATCCTCGCTCAGAGCTCGGGACCTAGCTCAAACCTCTAATGAAAACAACCATATACTCATCATGAAAGATCATGAATCACGGGTCAAATGGCGTTCCAAAGCTCAAAGTCATCTTCGATGTTCATTTGGCTTCCGTCAATATGATATTAACACCACGATCAAACTAATACACCCGCAGCTAATGTTTCTTTCTACTAATGAAGCATCCAGCAATGTCCTGACCAGCATTTCCAACCAACAAGCCCAGTGTCCCGATCAGACCCACGCAAACCACTCAAAACCGATATAGCATAAAAAAGCTCCACCGGCCCTCATCTTGCACAAACTCAAAAATGTCCATCCGCCCCCAGAATGCCTTCTAAGCCTTCGGATTCGACACTCTCATCTCATCGCTCATTATGACCTCCCTCGCCTCATCATACCACTCCAGTCCCTTGCCAAATGGCGACGGCAGTCTCCCCCTTGATGAATTATGGTCCTTCCAACGGCTACTCAAATCTGTGCACCGGCAGAAATGATACACAAGAACATTGCTATCCTCTAGATTGCCGTATCGCTCCTTGTTGAGGAAAACGGGGGGTGCGTGCCGCCACATACGGGTCATGAAGTAGCCTACAAAGTCAACGGTGTCAGAATTGCTGAGTCAAGATGAATTCTAGTTATACAGACGCCTAGGTATTCCTAAGAATATTCCACAACTCCTGTAAGGGTTTGAGAGCCATAAGTCGAATGCTTAGGGATCTTGCATACTATTAGTTCCAGGGCGCCAGCGCTCGGGAAAGAAGATGTAGTTGGGCCCGATCCACTTTCGGAGCAGTTCGTGGAGGAAGATCCTCATAGTCCCCTTCGGATGTCCTACTTTTGTGGAGCATGCAAGTGATATCTTCTCCAGATAGATCTCTTTGAAGAGAACATAGAGGGAGCGGCAGGTGACGCCTAGACATGCTGCTGTTGTTCGGTCGAGACTCTCGAAAAGGACGAGGAGGAGGTCGGTGGATAGCTTGTGGAAGCCCTTAGACTGAATGACCTGCTTGGAATTGGTTGAGTTGTCCAAAGATAGAGCTGATGCTCTTTGGAGCAGTTCCTCGATACCGTCGGATGCCATTGCTAGGGGTGCTGGGATGTATATTGCGTGAAAGTAAATGTGGAATTTCTAATTGTGTTGAGTATTGAGAATGCACCTATCCAGTCTTGCTGTAAGGCGGCAAAGAGCGGCGAAGCCGAGGGTATTGTAAACTGCGGTATAGTTAGTTGGGAAAGAACGTTGGTGCACGGTGAAACAAAGCATCAAAGCCCTTCCTTCCCTTTGGCTGGAAGTCAGAGCTCGCACCATTGCTCTGCGTACACCTCATTTCCAATGTCCATATTTCTTGCATGTCCTGAAAATGGGCAGCACCGATGTTGGTAAATCGTCGGGATCAGTGTGTGGGATCAATTTCCCACGGCTGTCGCTCATTGACCAGCACCTCTTCAATTACTCCATCCAAGGCTAAGATTTCATTTTTCACTCCACTTCTTCTCTTCTCATCCTCATTCTCAAACATCAACTGACTGACACCCCAAGGATTCCTCACCCTCCTCTTGCCCCGCAATCTCTCTGCTCTCCCCGTAGGATCGACCTCCCACTCCCTGTATCCCCTCTGCCTCTCACCCTTCCTCACCTCTTCTGCCTTCTTTGCATCAAAGTCTTCACCCCCTTCAACCATATACCCCGGATCCACGCCCTCAAACTCCACGCTCTCCCTCGGCCACCGTATTGCTGGGACATGCAGGTCCATGAACCTTTCCTTTTTGAACGCATGACTTACTATCGTCATCTTCTCCGRCCACGTCCCCATCTCCCTCCAAAACTTCAGCACGCTGAATACCAGATTCCCAAAACTATCCAGAGCTTGCTCTTCCAGCAAAATCCTTTTTCGTAGCGTCCCATCCTTATCTAGGCCCCAGAAATCATTGTCAGCACAAAGATTAAAATAAGATCGCGCCTCGGAGAGCTGAGTTTCACGCCTCGTGCTAGAACCTGAAAACAATAAAAGAGATTCAGGGGAAGCTGAGAGGAACCCGAGAGCGGTGGTGACGTGGGAGGTGAACGTGGGTGTTTCACCGCTTTGAAAGGATGCGATGAGCCATTCTGATTCTGATGTGCCGTGACTTGGGCCGCCGAGGTAGATTGCATGGCAACAGACTATGATAAGTTCTGTTGGTTTTGAGGCCATTTTGGAGTGATGTTGAAGGAAGGAACGGAGGACAGGGCTTCCAGTCGGCTAGCTGGGGTGTTCGGATCGCTCCGAGATGTGGATCCAGCCAATTAGGTCGAAGTATGCACACTTAAACACTTGAAAACTGGTTGACATTTACAGGTCTTATTACTATCCGCTATTTATATATTCCCAATGGCTATGAACATCTGATCTTCATACTGTCACGCATTTGCCTATGAGCGTCTATTACAGCTAAATGCCCTTTGGTGCGCGGGTCGGCATTGAATGATTTAGAGGCAGCTTTGAATTGGTCAAGAAATTCAAATCCTAATCCGATCTTGACCCTGTTAAGAGCACGAGATGTTTCCATCTCATCTATCCTTCGATACTCCCGGGCAAGAGAGGGGTCCCGCGAGCCCGGGGAGAGGGAAGGCGGCTGGATCTGTTTATTAACTCAGGGAGCATTTAAGTTTCTCTTCATCGCTTCGTCGTGTTGCTTCCAATGGTCTTGACTTCGCCAGTGTAACGCCATCTCTGAAGTGTCGGGAATGGCATTGAAAAGCTTGTTTTCCGCCTCAGATAGTGTTCCTGCCACGGGTCTTGGCAACATCGACAATGTTGCCGACTTGTTTGATCATATCTTGCCAGCCTGAATTACCAGCAATAACCTTTCCTACTCCCAGCTCGCGCGTCATGCTGTRCGGCATGTGCTTTTTGGTTTGCTTGTTGTAAAGTTCAAGGGTTTGGATATCGTTCACGGCTGTCCTTATGTTGGGGATACTGTCGATTCCGTTGATCCTTTCGTGGATGTATCCCTTGGATGAATGTTCTCCCTCTACCATTCTGTCGAAGTCCATATCATCTGGCTTGAATCCTACATCTGGCGTCCAAAGTGTCTTCAAGAAGGCATCAAGTGTGCAAGGTTCGGGACAGTCAGGGACGATGATTTTCTCCTTCGGGCTTTGCCCTTCTGGAACGACTTCAGGGTGCGCGGCTTGCGCTCGGCGGGCGAGCCGTAGAAGATAGCTATCATGAACATCAGATCAGGACACCATGCATTGTCAAAGAAGGGGTTGACCTACCGCTCGAGTGCATGTATCGTCTTATAATTCTGACAGGAGGCAACATTGCCAAAGCAAATGACAAATGCGAAGATTGAGATAGATATCTTCATGGCCGCGGTACTTCGAGTCTGCTGTCTTTAGAGCAATGTCGGGAGATAGTGTCCGATGAAATGGTAGTAGTATCTGATTGATTTGTGAAAGTCATATACTCGGCCATAGCTGATCTTATATGTCTCGACATCTTTTCACTCAATCTGACTCCAGATCAGGGACTGTAAAGACAAATCAAAAATTGCTGCTCGTTGGCGGTGCAGTAACATCGGTTCCAGAAGAATTGCAAGGACATGTAAGGCTGCCTAACCATAGGTGAGATGCAAATTTATTATTGTCTCTTTTAATGCCACTTTCGAGAGGTAACTCGCCACTGCGTTCATTCTGACAGGAGGCAAGTGTGATCGCACTTATGTGATGCTACCTCGTCTCACGGTGGACAAAAAAAGCCGCACTAATTAATATCCTCAATGTTGGAATTTCTCTATACAAATGAATTGCAATAGAATAAAACTTGGCATAGTATTGAAATAGAGTCTCTAGATGCGATAGGTATTTTTTGCCAATTTCTAACGATTTTTGTGGAGAAAGTTAGAAATGTTGCAGTGATTGTTTTTCTTGTTAATTAGTGCGGAGCTCGTTCAATCGCACGCTTACGCAAGCAAAGGTGCTTCAGAGGCTGAGCGCGCTGCGCATTTGCGGCCCCATGGGGATTTTCAAAATTCGATGCATGAAAAGTTTAAGCTTACTTCCTAGCCCTTGACTTCGAGTTGTAATAGCTGAGATAGCTGAGATAACAAGTCGTTCTTAGCTGAATCAAACAGGCAGGCAACCAACTCCATTGCAACGCCGAAAAGAATCTAAGAATATACATCAAGTGGAAAATATTTAGACATTTCCTAGAGTTCGAAAATATAAATATGTGAATTCTCTCAGTCCCCGCCCAAACATTTCCAGGAGTCATCGCAGCACCGCCCTTTCAAAGCCAAAATATCTCATTATGCATCTACAAATCAGCGAACGGAATGCTGCAATCTTCAATGTCCTGGGATTCCTTTCTCTTCAGGGCCAGTCCCATGTCCTCAATCGCGACTCACTGGGCTTTCTGAACTCCATCATTAGAGCATTCGGTCGTTCGACGCTCATGCCGCGAGACTGCACGCAAATTAAAACAGAATTCGCTGAGGACTGCGACTCAACCGCACAGCGGTGTGGAATTTCCAAAGACGATATAGGAAAGTACAACCCACAGATTGACGTCTGCTCTCTGCCGCTTGTTCCATCGGGACTTCCGCTCTGCTGCTCGGCAGGAGGTCTGAATTTTGAACTCCCTATGAATGACGAGGACGGTAATTGCGCCACGTACGTTTCTGTAGACAACGACACTTGTGATAGCATCGCCAATACATTCAACATCCCGACGTYCTTCATTGAGGGAATCAATGATGCAGCCGAATGGGGCTGGGCTGGCTGTGGCAACCTGACGGCGAACCAGCCAATGTGTCTCAGCAATGGAACAGGACTTGACAACAGCACATGGCCAGAYGTTGGGGACTATACAATGCCATCTTGCGGAAACTCGACATACAGCATCYTCGAAGGAATCGACGCCGCATTAGGAACTATGGACCAGGACTGCCTGTACCAATACATGGTCGAGGTCCTGCAGGAAAACTTGACCGGCTCGATAAATCGCTACAACGACATCATKGCAAATCACTACGACAACAAATTCAACACTTTCGCCGACGCCGTCGTCAAGAGCGGGCCTAAACAGGTCCACGACTTCATGCTCAACCACGGCAACGAGTATTTCACTTGCCAGGTGGCCGAGATGCAGGTGTGCTGCGAGGACGACCAGTACGGCTGCAAAGGCAACAGTGGAGGGTCCGGGCTGTGCCGGTGCTGCTACCCCGGAAAGTGCGACATGGTGGATTACATGGGTCGTCCGGTGCGGCGGGATTCTGGTGGCGTTGGTGTCATCCTAGGCGGCGGCGACCATCCCGGCGACGGAACACACTCCACCATGCGCTGGACGAACGTCTCTGAGCCTTGCCCACCTGACTACTCGATGCGTGGTGCGAATTAGGGCCATGATGTGTAGGATATCAAGGATACAGTGGTTTGGACATCGCAGCAAGACAAAATGGATCAGTTCTACGCGGACTTGCTGAATGCTACCGGTATTTCGCAGGATAATATCGCGCTCCAGAACGTCTTTAACCTGGGTTCCTGCACCYCGAATGAGGACTGGAAGCTCAGCGGCTAAGACGTTGGGATTCCTGCTCCGAACGGGTATGATAAGAGCGATGTGACGAATCCGAAGGACATTATCACTGCGGCGCTGTCCAACCTGAGGGACCTGAACACACAGATGAGCAAAGTGATTGACGATATGCGCAGCGGGGTATTTCTGGGCTCAGGCAGAGACGTTGTCGACGCCCTTGCAGTTCCGGTTCTGATGATTGCGTCTGCCGTTGATAGTGTGGAGAGTGTCGTCGAGACTGCCGATGAGATTGACGAGGAGAGGGAAAAGGGAATTATCCTTGCTTTTCTTGGGGCGCTCCTCTTCTTCATCCCGGTCGTGGGCGAGGTCCTGGGTTCTGTTGCTGGACTAGCTACGCTTGCGAGGATTGTTGTAGTGCTGGCTACGGCTGGTGACGCAGCAATGGATGTTTATACCCTTGTCGACGATCCTGCGAACGCCCCCCTAGCAAATTTCAGTCTGGTATTGGCCCCACTTGGGCTGATGGATGTAGCAATTGTCGCAAAGGCGGCTTAACTCAAAAGAGGAATGAAGGGGGAGGATGTCGCAAAGCTGGGAAAGAACATGGAGCCGGCAATGGCTATCATTAACAAGTGCACTGGGATATGTCTGAGAAAAGGTTAGCTTGGGGTAAGAATTAGCATGTTGTAATCAGATTAGGAAGATGAAAGAGTGCATAGTAAAGTAAATATAAACAGTAAAATAACTTATGTATGGTCTTATCTCCAGGGGTAAATATGCCCACCGGATCAAAAATCACTCCCCCTATTATCCTGCCGCGTACTGACCAGAGACAGCGGCATTAACTAGAATGTCCCAGGCGCAGTGAGACGCCCGTTTTGAGTGCCGCTGTCTGTATCCACCACGAGCCTGCTTCACAGCCTCGCTCCAGCTTTCCGAACTCTAAAACCATGCCTAGGAGCATGAATCCTAACCGCCTCTCCCTTGTCGGTCTTCCCCTCCACCACAATCTCCCAATTGTCCAGCTTAACCAGCTTCCCCTTATCCTTGTGGTTGAATCCCGTATCGGTAGGCCACACCTCGACCTCATCGCCCTTTTTCAGCCCGCTGGGGTCATTTGAATCGACAGCGCCCTCAGGCTCAGGGAAGGAAGCAGAAGAGAAGATAGTGTGGACTTCAGAGACGGTAATCTTGGGAGCTTTGGGCACAGAGGTGGAGTTGGTGAGCTCGTCGAACCGCGAAATCCAAGAGAAGGTCTTAGGGAACTGAGAGGAAGTGATGTGGCCTTCTTTAGAGAGGGCATCACCGGGGAGGCCATTGAGCCATGTGAAGGGCCAGACGGCTACCATGCCCATTAGTACGACCAAACCCCCGAATGAGACCTAACCTCATACCTTCGATATCCAACAAACTCGGCCCCTCAGTCCCACCGACCCACGTCCGTCCATCTCCCAACATCTGATTCTCCATAATATCGAATCTCTGCTTATATTCGACCAAAGCCTCCGGACGGCCCTTAGCCTGCGACTCGGGACCCCACTGCCTTCCCGTATAGTCCAGCCTATCATCCGTAAACCTTTTGTCCTTGATCAGCGGCGCATCAGGAGGTATCAATGCCCCAGCTTTGGTGAAACCCCCTCCATCAATAGCCCAGCTCTGCAGCAACGTCGCGTAAGCTTTCTGCGAGGGCGTGGCGGGCGAGATGGAGGGGTGGGCCGCGGATGGCGGGTAGAGGGTCTCGAGCTTGGAGATGATGAGCCGTGTATCGGTGTAGATGCTGCGACCGATAGAAAGGAGGGGGATGCGTCGATATTTCGTGCCCAGCGCAACGAGGTCAGGRCGCGGGAGGTAGACGGGTTGCATACATTGTTTGTAGGGGATTTTACGCAGGGCGAGGTACCAGACCACCCTGTTCTTGCTGTCAGTGAAAGAGAGCTTTTGCGTAACACGGGGAAATGGAGGTATACCTTTTGGCGTAGGGAGAGAAGCTGTAGTGATAAAAAACGATTTCGTGGTCCTTGGTTTCTGCCATGATTAATGTATCAACTGCTCGAGGAATCAAGTATATACAAATAGAGATTCAGGAATTGAGCTGGACATAGGAAAGAGGGATAACGAGGGGTTCGTTAGACTCGCTATTTTGTGGTTTATTTTAGAGCTGCCACTTGTGCTTCCCTCTTCCCCGGATTTTGTAAAGCGTTCGGCCTCGGCATGAGGCGCGGGGTGTGAAGAAACAGCTTCATGCACCGTGACTACATGTAATCAAGGGCTTCGAGATTTTTTCATTTGGAACTGCATCTCTTTGAAGTTCGAAGAAATTTCTAGGAGGGAAAGTAGACAATCTTGGTTCTAAAGTCTGAGACCGAAGTTGTGGGAGGGGAAAGAGTGAGGCTGCACTGAGTGTAAATATTAATGTTCAGCAGGTTTTGTCTCAAGCATCTTTTCTGCCGAGGACTTCAAAAGCTTTCTTATTTGCTTTGCCTTTTATATCAAATGTTCGAGAAGAAYATTAGTGCCATTCAGGGTTTCCAAACGGTATTTTTTGGATTTGCAATTCTCATTGGCGTTGTTGAAAAGCGTCCTAAGTTTTGCATTTTCATCATTCTGGTTCTGGACTTTTGTTTACCGTGCGTGCAAAGCATGATAATTGACATATGATGAGCAAGATGCTTCTCGATGTGGAGAATTCTTTCTGGGCATGCAATACCTCAGAGGCAGGTCTTTTGTGGGCGGTTGGAGGGCACAAAGTGAAGCTCGACCACTTCCGCTATCCTCTTCTGTCCAGATCTTTCCTTTCGGTCTCCTGAATATCCTTGATGTCATTGAAGCTGGCAGATTCTTAAATTTTTGGGTCCCGTGACTGGACGCGTTGTGCTACTGCCCTTTAGTACTTGGCCGGGATAAGTGTACCAATTCACGATCGATGTTAGTGGAAAGTCAGCCTGGACTTTGAAGCCATGTCTATTAACGGCTTTGTCTCGATTCTTAATGCTATCTAGTACTCGATATTAGGTGCCGTCAGTGAGGCTATCGTGGGCGTTGGATTGAAGGGAACGCTACTGTATAAAAAAGCAGTTTCGTCATTGAAATTGAAGCATCGTGTCTTTGGCCTAATGCGAAATGGACAACTTTCTCGACCCACTTAATTCTGTGCGAAGACAGGTATCGGTTATTTTGAGAGAAGTCCTAATTGGAARGGATTGGATTCAAATTTGCAAGTGGTCGAGGGAAAGAGGTCGTTGTTTAGACTGGGCTGCACAAGCAAGCAGCGTAGTCACATACGGAATGTGTGTTTGGGGGGAAAGTCTGGAACCGGCTTTTCAAGCAAGAGATAAGTATTCCAAGTTCTCACCATCCTCGTCGGGAACTCCTGCAAGTCAGGTTGTCTGTCGCCACAAGAGGAAGAAACCGAATCTACTGCTTTCCTAGCTTTTCGAACATTGCGAATGCTCTTCTAAAAGCATTCATTGTCCAATAAAGTTATAAGTCAGGGCTCGGAAAGATACACATAAAGCCATCTTAATTATCTATATATCAAGGAATCAGGCAAGATTTGTAGAAAGCAAGTCTTCGCGGATTGCCACTGGAGAACATTCCTAAATCCCGCCGAACGTGACCCCTCGTTCTTCAAAAGAGGGGAAAGACAGCACTTGTATGTAGTTGATTGGTCTAGGTTATTTGAAAGACACGGAGCAGAGAAAGGATCTTCGGTCACGGCATGCGTGAATCGTATCAAGCAAACGAACCGCTTCCGGGTATATCGCCCTTTTTGGAGGGTAAATGCAATGATTCTTTGTCTTGACCAATATTCGACATCCAATGGAACGCTTTGCATCTTCTAGGATAGCAGAACTATAGTGTCAACTCCCTTTCAATTGAAAGGAGTAGTCGTCTAGGTAGTGTATTTCTAATCAGGCGAGGAGGCAGTCCGAGACGACCTAGAACAGTAGAACAGGCGTCGCCCCAGTTTATCGGCGTCCCTTTGGGCGGTGTGATTGGCCGGAGGTCCGTCCTCCTTTTCGCTACCTTCCCCTTCTCTGCATAGCGTCCCGCTATACTGCTTTGGCAGGATCGCATTTAAAACAAGCCCTCTGTCGTCACCAGGTCYGAAGCTGCGTCATTCCCTCTTCTTTTCGCAACTCACACGCTTTCTTGAACTCGCACCAGCAGTCCAGCAGAGCCGCACTCGCGCGCACATTATTGAGACCACGTCTATATCTGGACAAGCCTGTTGTATACACCAGTAACCGTCGAGTAGCGCAGCCGTCGCACTCGAAGTCTGGTTGTGGGATTGTGCTTGGTGGCTAGGAAGTTGAAAAGAAGAAAAGAAGCTTTTTGTGCTGTCCCACGGTCGGTCGGTCGCTGAACATCCTCATACGTCATTTGAAATACTCGTGGACATCCAACCAACACCACCCGCGCGTCAAGAATCTCTCGAAACTCTAATTCGACACATCAACCTRGATATCGAGTTTGCTGCGACCGCTGTCGACAAGCTTTTGCAGGGCCGACCGGTTCTTTCGGGGGGGCTGTTGTACCGTACCGCGCTCACCTCTCACGCCATCTCGAGCCGCCTTTGGCCACTGTTCCGCTGCAACATCATTTTACCCAGCCAGCTCGACACACATTGGAATCTCAAAAGACGATCCAGTCTGCGTGCATCAATATCAATCGTATCGTATCGTATCGTATCGTACTGTATCGGAAGATCGTCCATCGTCGACTTGATCGCTTTCGCTCGCATGTATGTGTTTTGGTGGTTGGAGAGAAGCTGAGAGCGCCCCCGAATTATTAACGAGTCCCAGAAGCCAAAGGCCCTGTACTGTGACGTCTCCTCTGACGTCTTGAAAGCCCGCACTCCAAAATATCGCCAACCCAACACGAACCTTCAACTGCCCAGCACAGGCACGGGCACGGGCACAAGCACAAGCACAGATAATCTTCGCCCCATCGAGTAACTTCGTCATCGCCAGCGCCACACCTGCCGTCGTCGTTTCAACCTCATCTCCCCCCTCACACGCTCGACGACCTCCATCATGGGTGGAGAACCAGACAACTCCAAGGGCGACACCAAGCCCCCTGTACCGCCAAATGCAGAGCCTTCTAAAGATCTAGGTATGTTAAATAATTGGTAATATCTCTGCTATCCTGCGTGTATTTTTTGAGAAATAACT
>QYSG01002781.1:43051-63339 GCA_003988875.1 Lachnum nothofagi
GCTCGTCGTTGTCGCATCGCAAAGGCAAGGAAGAGGAATGAAGCACCGCGACCTCGTCCCACCTCGACCTGCCATTCCTCGCAGAAGCGACCCCATCAACAATGTCCATTGYCTGCCTCCACTGCGTTGCGTCGCATTGCTGTCCATTACTACTACAACAAATAYAATTGCTCTAGATGGACCCTGCTGACCTGTTCGATTTCGACGCAGCATCCGACGTGAAGTCAGAGGGAACTGTGAAGAACGAAGCCAATGCCGATCCTCTCGGCCCTCCACCTCGACCTGCCGTCACAAACACACCCGGCGATTACTTCTCTTCAAGTCACAATATATCCAGCGAAACAAACCCTTTCGAAGCCTCCTTCGCATTCAACCAGCCCACGCCAAATGGTACCAACGTTCAGACACCTGGCGGCACAAAGCTCCCATCCGTTGCTGCATTGACTTCACCAGCAAACCTTTTGGGTGGTACTGGAACAACACCAAACTTCTGGGGCGGTCTGCGATCAGGTCCTCTGAGCCCCGCTATGCTATCAGGTCCCCAGAAAGAGCAAGACTACTTCAGTGACGGGCACCACCTGCGCGGCGGCTTCCCTACACCAAACGAGTCTGGTCTTCGGTCTGGCCTTACGCCTGGAGGTGGCGGGTCTATGTTTCCAACAGACCCAAGTCCTAACGCAGCAATGTTCAATCAAATGGCAAGCGGAGGTGCGACACCGTCGACACTCGACTTCCATCGTACTGCTTTGAGCGCAGCCAATGTCCAGAAAAG
This sequence comes from Lachnum nothofagi, assembly GCA_003988875.1. NCBI lineage: Eukaryota > Fungi > Ascomycota > Leotiomycetes > Helotiales > Lachnaceae > Lachnum > Lachnum nothofagi. The sequence goes on from QYSG01002781.1 coordinate 43,824, forward strand.
AGATCAGCAACAGCAAAACGTAACCTCACAGCCTCAAGAGATGTCCAACAGTCTCGACATCAAGCCTACAGTGCAAGGTCAATTCGACCAACACGACGCAAACGATGCAGCCAATGGCCTCTTCCTCCTCGCTCAGTCAAATACCCGCAACGGCCCTCCACCGACGAATCATTACGCTATGGCTCCTCAAATGCCTGTCCGTGCTCAGCAAAATATGCAAATGGGTGGTCAATCTTTGGAGACTTCACCAACTATGGGTGGCAACGGTTCYGTTAGCACTAACTCTGGCCGGGGAGCCAGTGAGGTGCCTGGTGACTTTTCGGATGAATATGAACAAAAGGGACCCAATACCCGAGCAAAGAACAAGAGAGGCACCAATGCTCCGACCAACGGTCGTCGAAAAGCTGACGATACACCGTCAAAAGCTCCAACGAATAAGAAGGCCAAGGGAAATAATGGAAACGCCATGCAGTCCGAAGAGCCCCAGTCTGAAGAAGAGGCTGATATGGGCAAAGAAGAATATCATGCCAATGGTAAAAAGATGACTGACGAGGAAAAGCGAAAGAACTTCCTTGAGCGCAACAGGTTAGTCGTTCGTCTTTGAATATGTATTCTAGATACTGACATCAATCCAGGGTCGCGGCATTGAAGTGTCGACAGCGAAAGAAGCAGTGGCTTGCAAACCTACAACAGAAAGTCGAGATTTTCAGCCAAGAAAACGAGCAACTCAGCAACCAAATCTCAAGCCTCCGAGACGAGGTTGTCAACCTCAAGACCATCCTCATAGCCCATAAAGACTGCCCAGTCTCTCAACAGCAAGGCATTGCCGGAATAGGCATGCAGCAATTCATCGAAGGATACAATCCACAACAGGTCAAYCCTTACGGCATGGCTGGTGGGATGCCCCCTCAAGCCATGGTCCCGCAGGGACACCCCATGCAAGCTGCCGAGCGACGCTATTCATAAATTTCCCCTTTGTACGATATGACCACCTGGCGTATACAGGCAGCAAAAGTTTTGGTAGGAATTGGAACTTATATGGAGCACTGGTTTGGTTGTCATGAGACTACCGATTCAATTCATCATTTCTCGACTTCGGAACGAAACTTTACGTTCGTATCCTGGTTTCTAGGGTTTGGCTGGAGAGCATTCTCCCAGAATGTTTTTTTGGCGTTCCGGCAATACCAATTGACTGGTAAAGGGCATGACAGCAGTTGTAGACTAGTTTCATGCCTTTGCATTTTATTTTACATGTTTGCTTTTCGCATTGCTTACATCTTTCTGGGTGCTTAGTTTTGGAGTCTGTACATAACGGTCAGAGGGGCACACATTATCGGCGCATAGGTGGCGGGTTGCTCATTGGCGGCGTTCGGGACTACCTACTTTGGTGGATAGTGGAAAGGTGCTGTGTAAGACAAGATACATTACGCATGGCAACAGGCAACAAAAGAAGTTCTATTTAAATACGAGTTAAAAATGTTTGGACTTGTGACTACATGTTTACTTCCATGGTAGGTAGGGGTGAAAGAAACGGGGACCCTAGCTTGGCCATCCAGTACACTGTGATATCATCCTTGAATTCACAGACGACAGGCTCTAAAATCTGTAAATGACCTACAATGTTAGATGCTTCAACTTCATTCAAACGTTGGGGGATTGCGCTCCTAAGTTTCTCACAATTGTCTGAGGCACTGGGTCCTACTTCGTTCAGACTCCATGGGAATGAGGGGTTTGGACACTGGATTTGACTACAACACAATAGAGACTTACTGCTTCTCAAGCATAGCGCTATGGAGATTAATTGCACGCAAACTGATATCTAGGACCAGGGCACGTGATATATTCAAGGAGACTGGATGACCAGGTGTTTTGGGACATTCGGCTTAACTTACGCGCAAAAGAAGACCTTTGATCGTTCCTTCTGCCCCTGGAGGACAAATGTGACATGTTCCCCATTCTGGGGTTTTATCCGGTGCCTGCCTGCCCAATACATCCTTGGCAGATCAAAAAGGTGTTGATGGAGCTTGCTGCATTTACAGTATTTGTTGCTTTCAAAGCAGACAAAGACGCACTGATAATATTTAGTTTTCTAAATAATAAATCTACATGCTTCCTTCTCATCTAACACCAAGTTAATCTTTGATTTCCAAATAATAAAAAGCCTTCCAAGATGATACTCGCTGCTTACCACCCCAGACCCAGACTCACAAATCCGGCTACTGTAGCCGTCGGCGAAAGGAAGGAGGGTTGCAGGGATGTCGGAAGCGCGACTGCCCAAGGCTTTCACATTTCAGCCTCTGTGGATTTTAGACCTCCGTAACTTCTCCCTCTCCACCTTGCTCATCGGCGTGCAGGTGTCGCCCTTTCAGACTGCTCATCATCACCAGATACCGAGACTGTCGCCTATACCTTTTATTGCCGCGGGCGGTACATATCCCGTTCACTACGCCACCACTGCATGATCTGTCACCAAGTACTTGTATTGCCCCTTCGATCCCCAACGCTCGCCCGGCAACCCGTCGCATCTCGAACGACAGCCTGCACACTTCCTCAAGATGGTCCATCGACGCAGGAAGGACTTAGCTGCAAGTCGAAGACGGGTTGAGGACGAGGGCGACGAGGAGGGAGTCCTGGATGCGGGAGACCTGGACGATGATTCGCTGAGTGAGGGGTCGATTATCAGCGACGAGGACGAAGCGCCAGAGGGAGACGATATTACTAGAGTTAAAAATGCTTCTGCYGGCCCTCCAGAGCCCGCCAAAGCCAACGGCAGTGGAGGCAGACGCTCAAAGGACGACAAGTCAAGCTCGACCAATGGAAGCTCGGCGGATTCCAAACAAGTCCTTACGAACGGCACTTCTGATATGGATATGATGCTTAATGGGCTCAAGATATCGGACCAAAATGGATCTGCGGAGGAGGTGCACTACGAGGATCTCCGGGAGGATGCTGACATCCAAGAGAGAGCGCCGTCTTTGCCGGTTGTGAAATCAACAGCACATATGGATCAACCGCAAGAGCTACCGCACGAACGCAGGCGGAGGGAACATGAGGAATATAAGAAAAGACGAGATGCTGACCCAGCGTTCGTTCCGAATAGAGGAGCCTTCTTTATGCATGACCACCGGCACTCTGGTCCTGCAGCAAACGGATTCCGGCCATTCGGAAGGGGCCGAGGACGAGGTAGACCCGGCATTGGGGGCCCGTATGCACCTTCAAGGTATGTTGCTTTCTCAGACTTCACAGTTTGCTAGCAGTGTTCTAACAAGTCTGTAGCCAAATGCAGCAATCATGGGAGCTTACCGATGCTCCCTGGGCCCACGACATGCACGAAGTCATCACTGAACCGGAACCTCCAAAGTTTCCTCCACCCAGCTACTCAAATGGACCGACGAACCTACCCTCGCGAGTTCCGGTCAGTGCCTCGTCAGCAGCTCCTCCGAACCGATCTCTTTCCACAACGAAACATGTTGGTAATGTGCAAATACGGGTATTATTGGTGGACATGGAGAAGCCTATAGTATTTCCCGCTATTCCATGGAAGCAGTACACGCGTCTCCCCGACCACAGGCCTCCCATGCGTCGAGACAAACCTGTCCGAATCTCGATTCCAGATCATCCTCCTAGATATATATTCCCTGCTGTTGACAGGTCCTTCATATTCATTCCCCGAGCTATGCGACCAAACCAACAGGGATTTGGTGGGCGAGGCAGGGGCCCAAGATCAGCGTTTGGATCGATCGGCGGCTACTCGAGACGCACAAGCGTCTTTGGCGGTAGTGTATACGGCAGTCAGTACACTCCTAGTGTTGCCATGAGCCGCAGATCTTCACTTGCTCGCGAGGTCAACAGAGAAGGCCTCATCTCTCCTAATGGCTCTGTTATGTCCCGGACACAAATTCCATTGGACCCATCAAGACCGGTTGTGAAGCTTCCGCCTCCAATCCAAAATGCTCAACCGCCGCCGCCGCCAGCGTCCGAGAGCGAGCCACAGAATGGCAATGCAGAAGCAGTGACGTTTCTTGACAACCTACCTCGCCCACAGACTTACCCGCTTCCCCAAAGGCCTACTTTCCGGGAAAACCGACCTAATCCTATTCCTATGCATCAACCTCGTCCTCAAAAAGCTGTGTCAGTCGCAGATATAGAATCTCCTGCAACTTTACAATTCAACCCTCCACAACAGCTCCAGCAACCTTTCCACCAACAGGTTCCTCTTCAAGTCAATGGCAACAACTATGCCACTGACGCCCTGATGCACTCGCGGAACCCTTCATACCCTAGTCAGGCCTCAACGGGTACACCATTATCCCAAATTCCAGAACGTGCTATCCACGCCCAGCCCTTCCAACCCAACCCGTACCAGCAACAGCAAGCGCAGAATTTCTATCCTCCACAACCTTACCAAGTCATGCCCCCTCCACAAGGATATTATTATCCCTCGCAGCAAGGATACAACCCGGGAATGGCTCCTCCTGCCGGTGCCGCCCCATTTGTTCCTGCACAATCGCAACAACAGCAACCATCACAGTCGGATAACGCTGCCTCTCAAGCAGCTCCTCAAAACTTGGTTGCTCAAGAGGTCAATGGCATGGTGTACTACTATGACGCTGCACAGATCCCAGCCGTAGCGACGTTCCCAGCGTACCAACAGCCTCAATCGTATCCGATGTCGCAGGTTGGAGGAGTCGTCGGAATGGGTGGCATGATGACCCCAAGCCCTGACGGATTCTATTACCCGCAACAAACCCAAGGCGTCGTCTACTACCCGCAGTAGAGAGCTTTGCGGTTTGCAACCTACATTTGTCATAGTTTTTCTTAATGCTTTCAGCGATTTTGTTGGACCATCGGGTTTTCATTGTGCGTCTCGGAAGCGTTACTACTGTTTTTAATCATTGCACTCTCAGTAGCGGAAAAGATATCTTTGGTCGTCGATTTTCATCGACTCTTGGAGGGCACATTGTTGGTCACGATCTCTCGGCTTCTTGCCGATTACCTGCGCAGCATGTTGTGTCTTTCGCTGTCATTTGGGATATTCTTTTGGAAGGCGGAGGGTTCGAGGGCCATGGCAGGCAGCTACCACGCTTTTCAGCTGCTTGCAATCATTACCTCACGTCATATCATAGTTTTAGTATCATATGGACTCGGCGGGGATTCAGGCCCTGTGCTTTCTGCTTCGTCATTGTCGTTTAAGAGAAAGATCCCTGTGTTGTTGCGCTTTTTGAGAGGCATTCTGGCTGAGCAAGGAACGAACGCGTCGAGGGAAGGCGSCATGATGGTGGGGTAGATTAGTAGTAGTGCTTTAAATATGAATGAGTAGTGGATGATATTGGTTAATACGATGTCTGCCTCGAGTAATTTGTGTGAATGTGATGGTAGAATGTTCTACGTGATGAGTAAGATTTGCTGTGCTGTAGGCAACGCTGCTTGCGTGAGACATGTGAGCCTTGGAAGCTAGTCAATGGTTTGATAATCCGAGAGCCTACGAGAATACAGAGATGGATGTCTCTCGGTTTGCAATCGGCAACAATTGGTTGGCTACACATACATTGGGAGGTTAGGCCGAGTTGTTTTGGGGAAGCGTGGCTTTGTTTCTTGGCTCCGATCCAAATTCAATCAGGAATTGGTTATCTAGGCTGGCATGGACGGTTGTCTCGCATTGATCTGGTGGATTGAACAAAGAAAACCGCAATTCGCAAGCCTTTCACAGTTAACACTTACAATTCCCAATYCGCCTGGGAACGGACCACTTCTCCTCGTGACTCGGGTCCTACAGCACACTGCCGGAATTCCGCGAGAGGACCTCATGACTCCCTCGGTCCTCGATACCCGCCTCCGCCTCCTCTATCTGGGACTTGCGCCTGCACACCGTGCATCCACACCCACATCCACATCCAACCCCGACATCCTCGATATCGATACTTCGCGAACCCTCCTCTGCTGAGGCAAAAGCCCCGGCTTTGTTTCGTGGCCTCTTTTTCGCCTCTTTCCGGCGGCTTCTCGCAAGGGCGCAAGTTGATTTGTCGCCAAGCTTGCGTATCCAACAGCAGCCTGTCCCTGCACGCAAGCCGAGAGCTCGCTAGGCCGCTTATCGAAGCTCCAGGCTGCACCGCACTGCACCGCACTGCACCCTGCACCCTCCTCCTTGCCTTGCCCTACCTCTCCCCTCATCCCCATCCCTCTTCGTCGACGACATCCATCCTTTCTTCCCTCCATCTCCTCCATCAACCACCCAGCCTCCCTCACCCAAGAACCCCATCGTGATCCGTTCTTGGACGAGCATCTGCAGYACACTCGAGATCTCGCCACCACATTCTACAGTACGTCTGTCCCTCTGGAACACCCAGCCTGGCAGGTCACCGCTCCGCCGGGCCAGAGGCTGGAGCGCACTTGCAGCTGAACTGACCGACTCAACTGCAGCCCTTCTCCCTTCTCACCACAATCATGGCGTCCACTTCCGCAACAAATCCCGACACGCCCGTCACGTTGAAGATCAACGTCGAGGGCACCAACCGCCGGTTCAAGCTCCCGCTTCGTGACCTGGGCGCCAGCACGCTCCCGGATAAGGTGTGTAATGTCATCATCACCAGCTTACGAGCAAGGCTGCCAGCCTGGCTCCATCTCCCCTCTACTGCAGCACATTCACAACCTTTCAGGGCCTGAGCTGACCGTTATGATTGAATCCAGCTTCGATTCCTGCTTGCCATCCCACCCTCATCCGAGGCTATCTTCGAGCGTTACTCCGACAGTGCCGCATCCTTTGTTGTGCTCGACCCAACAAATGCCTCCGTCTATAAGCAACTCTACCGTGCAGCTAAGGCCAAGCTCAAGCTCCGCCTGAAGGTCACTATCATCGAACATCCTACTCCCGCTCCATCAAAGCAGGCTACCGTCGAGGACGAGGAGCCTAGCCCCGTCAGCCCAGTTGAGGAGAAGCCCTTCGTAGAGACTGCTGAGGTTACGCCTCCTCGTGCCCCATTTTCTACGGTGAACTATACCGAGCCGAGTGCTCGCAGCTCTGTCGCCGAGATCCAGAACCGATTCGAGGACCTCCTTATCAACCAGCCTCGTTTCAGTGCTCAGAAGGCCCCTGCACCGACCAACGCCACGTCCGTTTGCTGCAGACCCGCACACCCAATGTTCCCGGTGCACAAGGAGATACCCAAGATGCCTTCACCACCCAGCACCGAGATTCCCGTCACTCGCGGAGCTGCTGCCCGTGACAAGTGGTTCGCTGAACTCGCCGGCGTCTCTCAGGAACGCCAGAACGCTATCCGTAACAACACTGGCTGCCCCGCTGCCACGACCAGCGTCTTCTCCGTCTACTGCAATAACTGCACCGATGCTATCCCAGACGAGCATTATCACTGTAGCACCTGTGACGATGGAGACTACGATCTCTGCCCAACCTGCATCAATGATGGTGTGCTCTGTGGCGGGCAGGGACACTGGATGATCAAGCGCTTTGTGAAGAACGGAAAGGTCATTAACAGCACCACTGAGACTATCGCACCCAAGCCAAAGGCTCCAGCCTTCTCTGAGTCAAAGACTACTCTTGTGCCGGAGGAGACTAAGGTCGTTCCTACTCGGACCTGCAACTCTTGCATTGCTGGTAAGCTTAGGCGCTTTGCAAGATAGAAATGTTTTGCTGATTTGATATGTAGAACTGCCCGTCGAGAACTTTGTCACCTGCTCTACCTGTGATGACTTCGACCTTTGCATTGCTTGCCACGTTTCTCTTGAGCACGGCCACCACCCCAAGCATGCATTCGCTCCCGCGGTTGAGGATGCTCAACTTGATGTGGTCGCTCAGGCACTGCTTGCTCCAGGCCGCAACACTGGCCACAACGCCATCTGCGATGGATGTGATAAGGTTTTTTTTTTCATATCGCCGTGATTTGTTTCAGGACTGACAGTTTATAGTATATCTATGGCGTTCGTCACAAGTGCCTCGACTGCCCGGACTGGGACTTCTGCTCCACCTGCGTGCCGAATGCCAACTTCATCCATCCACGCCACCGCTTCGTCCCCATCTATGAGCCTCTCAATGATCACATTGCTCTGTCTCGATCATACAGCAGCAAGGCTCGCCACCACGGCATCTACTGTGATGGCCCTCTCTGCAACTCTAGCAGTGCAGTTCAGACTTATATCAAGGGTGACCGCTACAAGTGCGCTGTCTGTCACGACACCGACTTCTGCGCCAGCTGTGAGGCCAGCCCATCTAACGGACACAACCGAACCCACCCTCTCATCAAGTTCAAGACTCCCGTCCGCAATGTCAGCGTTACTACTCTAGGAGACCACGAGGATGGCAAGCCAATGCCAGTTATGGGTGATCGTCGTGCTCGTCAATCCAAGGCCACCGAGACTACCCCAGCTCAATCAGCCAACGCTGCCACTCAAGTCCAGACCGTTGCTGATCTCCAGCCCACCGAGTCAGTCAAGGCTGAGGAGTCCCACGAAGTTGAGGCTGAGAAGACCCCTGAGGTCAAGCCTGAGGAAGTCAAGGAGCTTCCCGCTCCTGTTGTTGAAGAGGACTTGGTTGCTCACTTTGTCCGTGATGTTATTGCTGACGGTACTACCCTCCCACCCAGCTGCGTCTTCGAGCAGACCTGGTATCTCCGCAACGGTGGCAACACTTCATGGCCTGCTGGATGCAGCGTCAAGTTCGTTGGTGGTGACAACATGTGTGCCGTTGATCCTAGCCACCCAGCCTCCGTACATGAGCTCGTCTCTGCTGCTGAGAGCACTACCTGCTAYACTGAGGTCGCTCCTGGCCAGGAGGCCGGTTTCACCGTCTTGATGAGGACTCCCGCCCGTGARGGTAATTTCATCTCTTACTGGCGCCTTACTGGCCCTGATGGGGGCAAGTTCGGCCACCGACTCTGGTGCGACGTCAACGTGAAGGCACCAGTTGCCAAGCAAGAAACCAAGGAGGAAACTAAGGCTAAGCCTCAAGGAAGCCAGATGATATTTCCCACTCTTGACAAGGAATCCCCAGCCACCAGCATTCACGAGCAGGCTCCAGCTGCYGCTCCTGAAGTCGAGGACGCTGACGACTTCGAGGACTTTGTCGAAGAATCCCTTGACGACGACGAAACTGAAGATGGCTTCATGACCGATGAGGAGTACGACATACTCGATGCCAGCGACGAGGAGTACCTCGCTGAGCAAGGCAAGGCCGTCAAAAAATAGATACATCAACACATTACCCACGATATACTCACGAAAGGAAAGGAAAGGAGTGGCAAGGCGCAAGAATGACACACATGGCACGAATAACTACTGGATAGCTGGGACGGACGGAGCACGGGGTTCATTACTTTCCTTTTCCTTTGATTTTTCCTATCTGGTTGGTCTGCTTTCTACTTTTGCCTCTGTGTATGCAGTCCCGTAGCTTGACTCTGAGATTGGGAAACACCCCCGCAAGGGAGCAGTCATTGCGGCGTATGCATGAATGGACGGGATCTCTCCTCCGAATGGTTTGCGGGAATGAGTGCAATGGATATTGATGGTGGGTTCCGGATCGTTTAGTTCGCGCATGCACGCTATGGAATGATTCTTTGAATAAAATTCCCCTGGTCTTGATGTGGTGATGTGATTCGATGTGACATGGGAAACTCAAAATTCGTCTGCGTTTTCAAAATCAGAGTTGGGGTGAGCCAGCAGGGCAGCTTGACATTGGCAGGTGCAATCCTTACTCTTCCATCTATAGGGCAAGTGCCGAGCCTATTCTCTTCAAAACCTCTCAAACATCGAGCCCTCGAGCTACCATTCTAGCATCGGCTACTGATTATGGCTGAGTGGTCATAGAGCCATGCAGCGTCTCCCCCCAATATTCAATTCAACTTGCTTGGATTTATTTGGAGGCTTAAATCGAGGTCTTACTAAGAAGGCACAAGTATTGATTTGTTGTCAAGTAATGTTTTTCAGTGACGATTCAGCTGCTGTCATTTCTGTCTCTCGTCTCATGTATATAATGTATGAAGACCATGGTAGCTGCCTTCTTGCTACGTAGACTCATTGCAGAAGAATCCCATGGTTGAGAGGCGGCGTACTTATGCTTCAAGAAGGCTTCGTGAGGGAAAGAAGCCAGAGGATTCGGTGAATGCTTGTGTGATTGACGTCGGCTGGGCAAGTACAACACGAATCTTCTGGGAGCAGTGCTACATATCTAAGCGGTATAAAAAAGAAAACAAGTTCGCCACGAGAAAGGCACGACTTGCCATATGGAAACACGACTTCTCCATGCTCGAGGGTGATTTGGGCTTGCGTTGTTCTTCTGGGGCTTACTAATCTTCTTGAACAATGAAGATTGGGGAGAGGCAGAAGATTCATTGAGCGAGCAGGGAAATGTATAAGGGGGAGAGTGGGCGAGGCTCCCTGTTGCCAACTGCGGGTTTGCTGTCAATCTTTCGCTGCTGTCCGTCACGTTGGTCGCATCCATCCCTCTCTTGGGCTCCTCGAGTGAGAACCGTGAGCAAGTGCTAAATCTAGGCGAAAGACTTCATTGATCTCAAGATTAGCTCGCTCCTTAGGCCATGCGAGAAAGACTGATTGATCTCATGATGCRGCAACGCCCAAGTAGTGATGTATTTATGCCCGCACCCCCATCGATCTTGCAGCAGACTTTGAGGCTGGTAAAGTACCCTCCTTTAGTGTGATTTTCTGAATGAGGAAGGCGCCACAGAGTCACATCCAGAGCACTCGTATCAAGATGCCCACAAGGAARCGTTGATAAATCTACGATCCCAGGAAGCTGAGAAAGTAAATAATTCTGACAAAAATCACCAAAAATTTCTGATGGTGAGTGCTARCAYTGCGACAGTCGAGGTTTCGTGTACGGAACCTTTGTAGTTCCTCGCTCTCTTATGGAATCATCAGAGGTCACCGTGTCGCGCAGGCGAGATGAGTGGAACTCCGCTGTCAAGCATTGAGTTTCTTGCTGTCAATAYTCGCATATTTTTGAGTGCAAGYAGCACGTTGCAATACCTAGATAAGTACTGTGGCATGAAACTCTCAAACATTACGGAACATTGTGTTGTGATTCGGGATCTTCGGTAGGACACGTGAAGCATTGGTTATATGTATTTGTTGTTATGAAGACGAAGAACGTCAGCCTCTGGGCCAGAATTCATCTCTTGATGCTGATACACCCGGATYAGTGAATTTGCAGCTTTCTTCACATTTCGCAGGTCACTGTGGGGGTTCAGGAAGGCGCGACCCGCGAACAACCCAGAGGACCTCGAAAGAGTGTTGGCCTATGCCTGAGTAGAACCATGAGCGAACACAACTTAAATSAATGTTGTTGAATAGACTGATGAAATTCATTCACAACGGCAGTCCCTAGTCGTGACCCCCATGGAGACGGTGGTGTCAGGCGCTGAATATGGTACTATCCCAGATTTTCGAGTATGCCGATTCAAATGTCGCCAACTTTCGCTGAAAAGCGAGGATAAATAGCGCTCTGCTGTCATGCCCCTCTTTACTGTCAATGTTTGTTACCTGCTTTTATCTTTCGCTAGCAGAATTTGCAACCAAGGGAGCATCTCCGCAAAAATATTGTGAGCGTCATAGAGGATGGGCTTCTTAGTACAACACAGATACCTAGGGTAAGTTGAAATCCATTCCCAAGGTTCTGACGGAGAGGTTCWAGTACGGATAGAACCACTTTATTATTATTTTCGTTGCTGCGTGGCGATGGSATAGATGAGGCGCGAGGTCATTCTCTTTTCCGTTTCCAGGTGGGACACACCGTTTCAAAACCTACCATAGAATGAGCTGCAGACACAAAATTATTAGAAGCTYGCGAGGCTAGACTGCAAGCGCATACGATACTGTCTCGACAACCGTCCATCACTACGGGCTTTTGGTTCTAGCGTAGCACTTGAAGGGGTCGGCTCAACTGCTAGTACAACGGATGGAAACGCACATACGGAAGTATTTCCTCTTATGTACAATTAAAAGCACTTGTAAATTGCTGTTTAGATTGATCCTACTGTCATTCACTACTGTCTTGCAAGGTAGTACGCATTTCGTGATGGCTTGCAACCGAGACAGGCGGTAAATTTTCTACCACTCAAATTAGAAGTCAGAAGTGTAGCAAAAAAAATGAATCGATGGTTCAATGACATGCTTGGTTTGTCCATTGTTAGCGGGGATCATTTTAGCACCATAGCCTTCGGTGGTATGCGTTATACTTGATATCAAGCTTTCGAGCCTGCGGTTGAGCGGCAAAGGAAGGAACAAGTGCAGGGCGTAGCTTCCGATTTCGATTCTCAATTTAACACAATATGAAATCTATACAGCCTCGTGGGAGTAATATCACAACATACACATGAGATCTTGGAAGGCAAACTTCCATTCGCTCTTAACCTTCTTCCAGGATTAAGCGAGGGCCAAAAAAGGGGTACTGATCACGTGTCGAACGCTTGCAATTCGTGCCTTTATCCAGAGGCTGAGCCAGAAGTAAGTTTAGTCTGATGATTCTCTCCTGATTTTCAAATTTCGGACGATTTTAAACCCCCAAACATGAGTGCGTCACAATATTGTGGCTTAGTGAGAAGGTTATGCCTTAGATTATGAATGTCTCATAGGCGATGAGTTGCCAAGTCAGATTCATCGGTCTGTAAAGTTTTCCTGAAAGGGATTAAGTCTCGCGTCCGAAGATAGTCGCATCACCCCACCTTTTATCTCCTTATTTATTTCTGACCTACTCAGGTGGGACCTCCCTTGTTGAAGTTCTTCAATTATTCCATGTTCCAAGCTCTCCTCTATTTTCGCCAACGTGTAAGTGAGTGCTGAGCAGCCTCAGCACTTTTATTGTAGTAATTAGCATCCAGTATCATTTTGTTTTTCGCCAATAGCTGTGCAAGTTTCCGTTGGTCTCTTGCAAATGCTAGGTGCCAAGCTCGTTATCGTTCGACTTAGGCTTAGCCTATGCTTGGCTAAGTCAAGGAGTCCAACAGCCTCACCAGGACGAGCACCGAATCTGTATAATCGTCAAACGGCATGTGTTTAATACCACCCTCAGATAAAACTCTTGAACTCTGCTTGAAAGCTTATATTAGATCGGAAATTTCCGAACAGCTTCTCTCACGTCGCCCCTTCTCTACGATCTCCACTCAAGCTTGAGGAAACTTGCCTCACCCACCATCACATATCTAGACCTCAATGGCGACAACAATCAAGCCCACCATAGAGCATATATCAAACGCAATAGCCCCTCCACCCCTCAAGCGCATCTCTCGCTCCTGGAGCAGCCGCCTCACAAAGCATTTCTCCCACAGCCGCTATGTAACTCTCAACGCAAAATCAGAATCCCAAAAAGGCGTCTCCACCGCTGTCGTCTCGGGCGAATGGATCTTCCTCTCCGCGCTTTCTGGGTCCGTTCCCCAGTCCCTCATCCCCCCACCTTTTCATCCCCCGTTGACTATCTCCAGCTACAACCAAAACACCCTCGAGATCTCGCCGCAGATAAAAGACCAGATCGAGCAAGCGTTTCGGAATATTGAGGCTTCGCTGAGAGAAGCTGGTGCGGGGATGGCTGATGTGGTGCGTGTGAGGTATATGTTGAGGGATACTTGCAAGGAGGAGTGGCAGAGGTGTTGGCCGGCGATGCGGAGGTGGTTGGGGAGTGTGAGACCAGCGTATACGGTTATGTTAGTGGGGTTAATGGATGAGAGGGTGAAGGTTGAGATTGAAGTGACGGCGAGGACGAGGGGTATCGGTGCGGCTGGTGGGATTTGAGGRGTTTGTAATGATGTGGGCTGGTGTTGAATCAGATATYTTGACATTGCTTAGAACTTTGTATTTGTATATATCTTTTCCACCTTTGAGGTTTCACCACGAAGAGCAGGAGGTGGTCTGAATAACGGGCACCAGGGCATTGGGCTTCAGGCAGGGTACTTTCCAGTGTTGAGATCGTCTCACGAGGTCTAGAATAAAGGGATATGCTCGCATCACAGAATTTTGGATTTGTCCAAGTCTAGAATTTGACTTTCTTACCCTTACTCTCAACAATACCACCCGTGAGACGAGGTGCATAGGACTCGCGGTACTCAACAGCCTTGGCAACAAACGCCTTTGCTTCAACATTCGGACCGGCCGCACCTTCAGCACCTTCGGTGCCTTCAGGGGCACTCCCCTTGGTTCCATCTTTCCCATATCGTTTCTTGTATCGAACCTGAGCATCCTCCGCGAACTCCAATCTTACTGGCCGACCTGCAATTCTATTGCACCAGACTTTCTTCTTTTTCGTCTTCTTGGGCTTCAAGTTGACTCTAATATCCCCCTCGTCAGAATCTTCGCTTTTGGCGTCGCTCTCGTCAGCGGACTCCGATGCATCAGATTCTTCTTCTTCTACCGTCACGAAACCACGGACAGCATTTTGTGCCGCCTCCAGCTCCTCGAATACAATCCAACCGTAACCTTTACACTTGCCACTGTCTTGAAAGGTCGCTAGCTTGACATTCTCGATAGCCCCACACTTCTCGAAGAACCCCTTGATGCTTTCTTCAGTAGCATCAAACGCTAGATTTCCAATGAACACCCTCTTGCTCGGCGGCTTCCCCTCAATTCTGGTTTGCTCCTTTGTCTTCTCGGGTCGTCCTTCGAATGATTTATGATTCTTGATAAGAACCCTTCGGCCTCCCAGCAACTGCTCCGACAGCTCCAAAGCTTCCTCAGCAGCTTCAGCGGTCGAGAAATCTACATACGCATATCCGATGTTGTACTGCGTCTTGCCAATTTTCTTCTCAGAAACGTTCTTGTCCTTTGGTCCCGGCATGTGAACCCTCGTGATCATCTCTTCAGTGATATCTGACTTGTCCACAAAGAATTGCCGTAGCTCAGTTTTTGACGTGAAGAAAGCTAGGTTACCAATCCAGATGCCATGCTGCGATCTCTTCTCCACTTCTAACTTCTCCTTCTTCGGTTCCGGTTCCGGAGTAGACTCTGCGCCGGATTTGGAGGGTGGTAGTTGCTTCCCCTTTTTGAGAGCTCGAAGTGCTTTCTTGGATGGTGGTTCTGGGAGATTGATGTCGACCTCGATCTCTTGAGCGTCAATTTTCCTTTTCTTGGATGGAGGCTTTGAGGATGTTTCATCGGCTACTAGGCTTCGATCGTCTTCGGATTTGACCTCAGATTCGGGAATATCATGGGCAGTTCTCTTCTCTTTCACAGTCTCTGATTTTCCTTTCTTGCTAGATATCTCCTTCTTGGGCCTGGCAGAAACTGGCTCGGCCATGATCTTAGACGGAGCCATGACYACACGTGATGAAAAAATTATCAGATTTTCAGGCGCTGATAGTATCTAAGACCTTTAGAAGAAGAGCAGCCTTGTGTCGAGTTTCTGGGAGGGCCACCGGCTCCAGGATATAGCTGCGAGGAGATAGAGATGTTGAATTGGGAGTTGTTGCAACACCGGTGCCAGAATAGGAAATTGCTCTCCTGGTGGTTTATTCCTTCTRTCCCAAAGACGTCGGAGTCTCAGATTGCGTCGTAAGAGTGGTCTTGCCAAGTGCACGAATATTATTAAATTCCATGGACAAATTCAAAAAAAGAAAGATGTTTTCCTTTCCTTCGCGAAATCCGGGGACGGATATACTACTGACCGCCACTAACCTCTTTAGGCCAATGACCCATGCAACATTCGGCTTGGAGTTGGAGATGTTCAGCTTCGCCCGTGTTGCGCATTTCTCCATCCATCTTCGTCCTCGCTCCCTCATTCTCCTCATTCTCCTCATTCTCCTCATTCTCCTCATTCTCCTCATTCTCCCAGGATTCCAGTCACCAGCAAAAGCAGAAGGAGCCGTTGATTCTCGGATGACGATAATCTGAAGACTTAAACATTCTACCTAACCCACGTCTCCTGATGGCAGACATCAAGCAGGAAGCTCCTGCGCGCGACGCAGCGATGGGCCACGAGATCACTGCAGCGCCCGAGAAGATCCAAGATGCTAAGCCTACATACAAGTCTTTCAGGTATGCTGCATCGACATCGTTTGMGCCGATTCCTTGCTCCAACCGCCCAAAGTCAGAGAGCGCATCTAACATGTTGTCAATTAGGAAGAAGTTCCGCAAGATGCACCACAAGTTCGATATGAAGATGCACGACAGCAATGACCTTTACCGGAAAGAGTACAAAGCTGAGCAGAGAGCCAGGAGGCTTGCGGAAGAGAATGAGTACGAGGCACTATCTGCTTTCTGTTACAACACAAGCTAATGGTATACCAGCCGCCTCCTCGATCTCCTCCTCGATATCAACGATTCTGCCCAGATATCTGCCGACAAGCGCTTCGACCTCGATGCTGGTGTGCCGGCCCTCTCTGCTGTTCCACCGCTCATAGATGATGATAGACTTGCTGAAGTGGGAGCATTACAATCACCAGAAGGCCAGGAATTAGCCCAGGAAATCCGAGCTATGCTTGAAGAGAAAGAGCAGGCTAAGAGACATGCCTTGCAAAAAGGCCCCAAGCCACCGAAATCGCTCTCGCTCCTCATGTCTGCAGTCCCACACCTTACCACGAGCAGCCCTCTCGTTGCCCCCGAACTCGTCGCCTTTCTCGAAACCTCCGAAGGGCGTGATGCGCCATACAGCTACCTCACACCCGATCAACTAGATGAATATTTAGACGAAATCGATGCCTCGATTGGCAATGGTCCCCCTGTGACTCGTAAGAAGGCAGCTCTCGAGTTGGACCACAAAAATCCCAATAGCGCCTACAACTGGTTGCGCAAACACAGACCAGACTGTTTCCTACAAGATGGTGAAGGAACTGACAAGGCCAATGGAAAGCCAGGAGCATTGCGCGGCGCTGGCAAGAGGGCCAGTCTCCCTGTTCCGAGCAAGCCTGATGCTCTAGAATTCGTAGAGGAGGATGGTATTGGTTATGATGCTACGTTAGGCGGCACTGGCTCCATATCCGTGAAAGGTAAGCGGAAGCGGGAAGATGGCGATGACGGAACCTACCATCCCAAGAGCGGGAGAGTTGATGAGACGGGCGCTAAAATCAAGAAACCAAGACAAGCCCGGAAGAAGAAGAGTGATGGCTCCGAAGAGATCACGGCTACTAAGAGCGCGAGGAAAGGCAAGAAGGACAAAGCAAGTATAACCAGCCCAAGCATCGCACAATGATCTGCTTGATAAGTGTATTATTATTGGCTGGCGTACGAAGGATTGGGCGTTAAGGGCTTCACAACGAGGGCAAATCTCAGGGTATCACAACGGGCGGGGGAACGCGAAAGTGTAAAACAGGACATGGGATTAGAGAGCAGCATTTCGACGAGCTGCTAAGAAATATATCCATCCAACATATACGTCATAGTAGACGTGGAGGCACTCTCTTGAAGACCAGTGATTCCCCTCAGTTCATCCGCACAGCTCCTACCTCATAAAACCTATTTGAGTCTCAAATTCGCGCACCTTGTTCCTTCCTCATTAGAGCTTGCGGTATTGCTTGCCGAATAATTGATATTCAAGACCCTCTTACTGTGCAGAAGGGGAAAGAAAAATCGCTCATCAATGCTGGATGGTTCCTACCTTTAAGAGGACCGTGGTGCGGTGGCTTTTGGCTAGGGGCTCATAGTCAAGACGCTTGTATTAGCTCTCCAAAACATTCTTTTTTCAAAGGCKTCTATTGCTGTCCTGAGCCTTTGTCTTTGTATGCCACACGTGATCTCATGTCACATGCGACGCGAATTAATAATGACGATGAAGCCTCGCTATTCCTGAACCCTGTATCCGCCACTATACCTTTCACTAGCTCGAAGAATACTTGGAACAAGCTGGATAAAGTAAAATTATGACAACTCTCGTCCACTAAAGGTCCAACATTTCTGACACATTGGGCGATGCCGAGTGACCAGTGGATGGGTCGACGGCATGGAGCGCCGTCATTACGTCGTTTGGTGTCGATTGCTATATAATACGTCTATTCAACCTCCTCAGCTTTATTGGACGTATACAGCCCCGAACATTCAGGTCTCTACACAAGTTCAACAAGCTTTTTATACATCGATATTATGGACAACGCCGCCAACGCCGTCAGCAAGCTCTTCAGTAGCAATGGCAAGGAGGCAGCTTCTGAGGGCCAGAGAGTCACCCRCAGCCAAGCCAAGTCCACCTCTACCGACCAGGGTGTAGAAGACAAAACTGTCGACACCGAAGTCGCGCCTGCAGTCGAGCACACACACGTCAAGACTCAGCACGAGACCCGCGAGCAAAGCCATGTCGAGAAGGAAAGGCACCAGGATCACTACCAAACCACCGTCCAGCCTCTTAAGGACTCTGAAATTGAGCCCGAGAAGCATGATTACGTCCAAGAGACCGAGCATCGTAGCATTAACAACGACAATGCAGCGGCGAAGGCTAAGGCAGAGGCTGATCGGTCTGGATTTGAGAGCACAGAGGATGAGAAGCAATTCGAGTCGAGGACCAAGGAGCCGGCACAAGAGGAGGAGCACGTCCATCATCACTTGCATGAGACCGTACAGCCGGTCATCGAGAAGGGTAATTCAGCTGCAGAGAACCGGGGTTGAGTACGGTTGCTAACGTTCTCTAATGAACAGAGGTTATCAAGCCATCTATTACCCACAAGCGAGTCGACGTGAAAGAAAAGATCCAAGAGCCTTCCGAGCACCACGGCGTGACCATCGAGTCGGCCATTTCTGTTGATGAGTTCAAGGATAGGCTGAATGGATCCGAGAATGAAGATAAGCTGCATGTAGACAAGAAGTTGAAGACTGAAGATGGCACTAAGGCAGTATAAGTCTTCTTGTGTGGGTATGTAGCGTTAGGGTAGATAGGACTATGACCAGAATAGGATAAGGTCTAGAATTATCCCCGGCGGGATCTACCAAATGCGCACTCTCCCTATTTTCACCGGGGCCGGAGGTTTCAACATGGGATACAAGTGCGAGCACGTTGTTGGTGCCCCTAATTGCTTTCCTTATACCCGCTCTGAAGTCAGTATATGTAGAAAGGAAAAGCGGTGTTTATTTGGACCATCCCAAGTGGCGTGAGACACTATAAAAGCTACCGCGAAGCAAGTTCTTCGGTTTTCATTACGTTTTGTCATCGATCCCTGCGATCTTCAGAAGTATTCAGCATGCTTTGTCGTTGCTGGTCTGCTTGTTGACTGCACTTGTCTTTAGGGAGGGATACAGTCAGATCATTGCCAAGAGTATGCAATATATCAATATTCCCCTCATCTCGGGCTGCTATAGTCAGACCGTTGTYAATACGAGTCGCGGAGCTGAGACATATTTACACAACATTCGGCCGACATGAAGTCGCCGCCTCTTTGGGAACCTCAGTAGCTCTGACATGAGAGAATTGTAATCGCATCCCGGAAAGCCCTACAGGACTACAGCTTTCAAAAATATATAAAATGATCCAGTTTCCCTTRATATTTTCCTTCATTCCTCATCCTTCAGCCTTCAATCAGTCTTCATTCAGTACTTTCAGTCAAGAAAGCAAAATCTTCTTCAAGACTCTTCAAGATGTTCTTCC
>QYSG01002804.1:0-11241 GCA_003988875.1 Lachnum nothofagi
AATTTGTGGCTGCCAGTAGCCTCGTGGACTCGCTCCTTCTACCATCGGATATTTTGGGAGCAGTATGTTGAGAAAGTTGATCGCCTCATCGAGCCTATTCTTGCGTCTCCAACGCCCTCGCTTGAAGGTCAATTTCTAAACCCGAACGAAGCCCCGATGAAAAAATGCGCTACTTGCAAGACTATAAACACGGACCGTTTRAGTAGAACGACCGGGAAGGGAGGGAAAATCTTTCACCAACCCAGCTATATTGCGTTAGTAATTTCTGCCTTGGAGGGATGTGACATGTGCAAGTTTTTCCTATCTAGCGTTCTCGAATTTGACAGTCACGAGAACTCTAAACGGGAGGTATATCACATGATCAGAGGCTGCAAGTCTAAAATGGAAATGTGGGCAGACTATGGGTGGAGTATGACCCAGATCACRTATTATGTCCCACTGAGTGACCGAAATCTTGACGCTCGCGGGGAAATAGATRTACGAAACTATGCTGGTAAGTGAGCCTGAGCTTCCCTTCAAAGTTGGTYGCTGAGCGAAGGATACTATTGTAGGTTTTACCGACAGACACGTCCAATGTAGAGAGATATYCTCAATGCCTAATTATCGCCTTGCCAGGCAATGGATTCACAATTGCGTCAAACACCACGAAGATTGTTCAATGCAACACGATGCCTACCAAACTGCGAACTTCAAGCGCCATAYAGGCGAAGAAGATTTTCCTGAGTTACCTACTAGAGTTATCGAYGTTGGAATTGAGGGCTTGAGAGAGCCCCATCTTTTGATTTCCAAAGGCGCTCTGGCTAATTATGTCACTTTATCACACTGTTGGGGCAACACACAAYCTTTCACCACACGGACGTCGAACCTCCAGCAACATCTTGATTCGATCCCCTTTTCAAAACTACCAAGAACATTCCAGGATGCGGTCACGGTTACTCGAGCRTTAGGCTATCAGTTCCTATGGATYGACTCCATCTGTATCATTCAAGACTCTACGGACGACTGGCAGGAAGAGTGTGKTAAGATGGCTGACATCTATATGCGAGCGATTGTCACCATAGCTGGGACCARAGTAAYAAATATGCAGTCGGGATTCTTAGCAGGACGACAAGCTAGACCATTTCCACCGCGTATTTGGGAATACAAGAACGCCAATGAAGCCAAGTCCCAYAGAGCGGTGATAAGRCATCAGCCTGCCAGGTACCCARATTACGAACGATATCCCASCCACCCTGGTTTATCAGGTGGAGAGGACGACTCTCCTCTCCAAGATCGTGGCTGGATCCTYCAGGAATTCATGCTTTCCCCTCGTTTACTCCTTTTTGGAGAATTCAGAATGCGAATGGAATGCCAAAGCTGTATCCAWTTTGAAGACTACGAAATGGAGGAATTCACGAGCATGAAYGCGGGGCGAAACATGAAGCAACAGATACTATCTAAGATATCATCYARTCAKAGAGCCCGAGCCTGGTACGATATCGTTTTTGACTTCACGAGACGRAACCTCACCAACTCAAATGATAYGCTTCCCGCAGTTGCAGGAATGGCTCGTTGGCTTCTAGGCGATACCACAAAGAATGACAAYTATGTGGCCGGRCTTATTAAGGATGACTTGAGTAATGGGCTTGCTTGGWATGTGYTGACCMGGTCAGCGAAGCCGCCGCCTTTGGAGTACCTYTGTCCTTCGTGGTCGTGGGCGTCAACTGAGAACCAAGCGCAGTTTGTAGAGTTGAAACATTCCACAACAGACATGACTACGTACGAYATTRCTCATTCGGCTGGCCAAGAAAGATTCTCTAAGATGTCGAAGCGAGCATCTCGGAACACAAGGCTTGTTATCCACCGAATTGAACTCGAGCTGAAAGGGCCTGATCCATATGGCCAAGTCAAATTTGCATCTCTGAAACTTCGAGGACGAGTGAAGGTAGCTTGCATCAACATCAGCGAGGAAGAGACTTGGTGTGGCTGCCCGAGTTGGAATGTTTATCTCACCAATTCYAACAACAGATTGGGTCTTTTTTGGGCAGACTATCCYCCATATTGGATATCTCTTTATGAAGAAGCCGCSRCAGGACARRTTGGCGAGSCACCGCCAGAGCACTGGAGACGCCAGATCAAGTTTATGTGTCTTGACACCAATGAGARTGGCGACTTCAACGCGCTGGCTATTAAGCCAGTTGAGTCAGATGCATCGTCACTYGTTYCAGAGAGTAATTATAGAAAGTATCAACGGATCGGATTTTTCTTCAATCATGAGCGATCGCGGCCTTATAGCCCCCATTGGTTTGAAGACGCAGACTGGGAGCTCATCGAACTTCTCTGACTTCTGCACCACGACTCGCTGACGGGTTCTGGTGATTGATGTTCAAGTTTTCACACTCTAGGTTCCTTGTCCAAAATCGTTACTTCAGCTGCAGGGTTTCTTAAAGAGGAAGTCTATTACTACCAATAGTACACAATCTAATTGCCTTCTACACACACCCACACACATYCTAAGGACTCATTCTTCACAGCCTAGCTAGTTCGATTTCGCAGCTGGGCTGCTGCTGACCACAGGATTAAATTCCAAAGTCGTCGGCGCACAAGTCGTCGTCGACGAGCTGTACGTCTCCCCCTCCTGCCAATCCGGGTTCGTATACGTCTCCGTTCCACACGTRAACGTCGCATTCCCCTTTCCCATCGCAGACACAGTCTCGCCCTCATAAATCCATGTCTGATTCACACTGATYGTGCCAGTTGGTTGCTCGAAGGAGAAGCTCGCCTGCCCGAGCGACTCGGGCARGGCATCGCAGGGGTAGGTGACGGTGCCRAGCTCGAAGTTGGCGATGGGCACGCCGGAGGCTGCGCAGTGTGTAGTATAGGAGACTTCGTAGTTGGTAAGGTCGAAGGACAGGGAGGCGTAGGGGCCGATCTGATGAGCGGGGGTAGAGTAGGTGTCTGAGGAGCTGTAGTTGACGTTTGCCAGGGACAGGAGGAGAATAGGGTCTCTGCGAAGTTGGACTGGAGATGCGAAGGCGGTTGATGCCGCGAGGAAGAGGGAGGAGAAGTAGGTTAGGGAATACATTTTTTCAGGATTTGAGTTCGTAAGAGGAGTTTGGTCTGATAAATTGTTGTGTCGTAAAGATCTTRGATCGTTRTAGTGTATCGATTTGTAGATRAGAATGATACTTTTCTTGACGGAATATCTTTATCTTAAATACTTTAGTTTCACCCCGGTCGACAGTTTCTCCATTTGCGTCATTGTCTTTTCTCGTGTTGTGTTGTGTCGTGTTGACTGCCACCGCTGATCGATTATTTTCAGATACGAGCGATTTCTCGCATTGCGAGTGCCGGCATGTCCGACCTCAGTAACTAAATTGGCGATCAACGCACAATCTCAAACGGCGCGCCGTAAATCTCAAGAAACGTTTCGGTAATCATTGCAYATTTTGGATAGTTATTGCTGCCTACCGTATTGTTAATTAAATTAATGCTGACTCTGCTTCCACTAACTCGCTGACGTCAACTGCATCATACTCGTCCTTGCTTTGCTCTGAAATTGCCTTTCTTTTCACCGGGGCTTTTCGATCACTTTCAAGATCGGTGATAGCAGGTCAAAGCTAGCAGCCTGAACTACAATATGAGAATGCTCTCGAAAGAGAAGTGGCACAGTAAACACAGTAAATGGCACCATATTGGAACACCAGATAGTTTGTGGGATGGGAGCCATAAGGATGTACCATCTCCTTTGCTGTTGGATTTCATTTGACATTCATCATTAAACAAACCTTAATTGTCTAGAGAGGCAGCCCCGAATGTGATTTGGATCTGTTTATCCCGTATAACTCTTGAGTGGAATTACAATGTTCGGACCCGTACTCGTCGGTTTCTATTTTCGGAGAGTCGCCCCAATTTGCCAAGTCTAGCGCATAAGCATCGGGCTAAGGAAGGTTGTCAGCCTCAATCGAGCTAAGTGGGTAATTACGACCTTAAACCTTAAATGTGGCTTGCAATAGCTTCAAGCTCGGTTCAAATAGGCATCAGTAATTAAGAGGCCAAAGTTTAGTTGCTTTAAGCAGTAACGGAAGTCTCCACGACTCCCGGAAGTACCATCATCTGAAGTCTCTAGCTCATCGACACAGAGCGTCTTTGAGCATCACACTTATATTGAGATCAAGCAAGTTCTCTTCAGATGTCTATTTTGTTAGTGAATTCACCGTAAGCTCTAGAGGTGTGTCTGAATAAAACACGTTCATCAGCCGTGAGTCACTTGTAAACATGCGGAGGGGCGGCGAACTTGAAATTCATCTTTATAATCTGTCTGTCAAGCCAAGTTAGTCTTGCGAAATAATTCAACTAGTGTAAGGCTTAGATTTCATCTGCTCCACCTCCGCAAAGCTTGAGTGTGCTGACGCATCTGAAATGGAAACGACACCAACTAATTTACTAAAGCAAGGCAACAACATTCTTCGGTAATTCTAAAGCGTCGTTAGGTCGGTAACATCAATCGTCATCGAGACGTTGCCAAAAGTCATGGCTATAGCTTATTAGCTCCCCAACATCCTAGGTAGCATGTGTTGCTGACATAACGTTGAGTATCAGAACACCAGGTCAGATAGGACCAGAGGGTCGTCGATCTCGATTCGATCCCACCCGTTTTGAGTACCGCTGGATTCAAGGGCTTGGTGTCTTGCTGAGATCGATCATAAAGTCTCAGTAGACTTTCCGTGTGTTCTTAACAGCTTCGTGAGTTCCGGGGCAGTGAATAGCAACTCTGGCCAAAATTTCTCATGATAGAAAATTCCCTGATTGAGTGAATTTTTACGCCGAGTTAGTCCTCAAATTCCTTAATTCATAGTATAAAAACTGCCATTCTTATAATAATACCATCGGCTTGCTTCCAACCTTCTCTGCTTCCGCATTCAACCCATCAATCTCAGACTCAACAAGCGGAATTCCTGTCTTCAATCTCTCCTCCTGCCTCAACTGCTCAATCTCACCCGGAAAGTAAATTCTCTCAACCCCCGCCGCCTTCTCCGACCCCACAACCCTCTGATACAGATAATCCATCCTCTCCTTAAACTCCTCCAAGCCCATGAACAAGTCCGGCTTGATAGCAACTAGGAAATGTCCCACATCCGCCGGTTTCGAGGGATCGTAAGGGTTAGTTACGTGGCCTGCGAACGCTGAACCGGAAAGAACGCCCGAGAAGACATCCATCATGACCGCGAGAGCTGACCCCTTCGGCCCACCCATCGGCAGCATCACGCCCTCGAGGGCCTTGCTCGGGTCATCGGTCGGCTTACCCTCGCCATCAAGCGCCCAATCCAGTGGGATCTTCTCGCCCCTTCGCTTCGCCTTATAGATCTTACCTCTCGCAGCAACACTCGGCGCCATATCCAAGATGAAAGCTGGTGCTTTTCCGGCTGGCGCACCACACGCGATCGGCGAGACGCCCATGAGCTTGGATTTCCCGCCCCACACTGGCAACGCGGGTGAGGAGTTTGTGAAGACGAGAGACATGAGGTTGGCGTTGAGGGCTTGCTGCACGATCCAGGCGGACATGCCGAAGTGGTTGGAGTGTTTGATAGAGACCATACCGATGCCGAATTCTTGGGCCATTTGGATGGCGCAATTCATGCCGGTGTGGGCGGCGAGGAAGCCGAAGCCGTTTTTGCCGTCGACCTGGATTCTGATCAGTAGGCTTCTGAGAGATTCAAGGGGAAATATCTTACCTGGGCGACTACGGGGGTGATTTTCTTTAGTTCTGGGGTGGCTCTTGCGTCGAGAACGCCTTGGGCGATGCGTGCCATGTACGATGGAATTCGGTTGATGCCACTGAGAAGGTCAGCATATGTTGCCTCTCACTCAACAAATACAACATATGTGATTCGTAATATGAAGAATGCAAAAGTGAGAAGCCGCTCACTGAGTGTCTGCGCCGCGCAAATCGGCTTGGACAAGGCAATCGGCAACAACTGCTGCGCTGGCTGGGGAAACCCCATTACCAACCAGGACGCCTTCAACGAAGGACTTTGCATTCTCTGCGGTAAAGTATTTGTATTTATCATCTCTTTCCGTCATTTTGAGTGTAGTTGTGAATTCTGTGTTGCCGTTGTTTGGGGCTTTGAAGGACTTGAAGGTTTGGAGCGATAGCGGGGAAGGAAAGAGTGGGGCAGTTGTGAGTGCGGACTTTCCGCTCGAGACATCCCATACAGGAAATTTGGGAAAGAATCATTTACCTAATGATTTGGACAATTTTGGGTGGGGCTTTTCAACCTAACAAAGTATCTTTCAAGTCTTCAAGTATGAAATGTGAATGCTGGGCTCGATCACTGCCCCACGGAGGGGATCTAGAGGCCTTTTTACAGGGCACACAAGCTATCTTTTGGCCTGGCGCACGTAGCGTATAAAACAATTCGAGTAAGACTCTATTTCTACGGATATCACAATAATGACTTCAGAAACATCAAAGTCGGACAAGTTTAATGGCTGTACAAGCCCGTTTTTCTATCACTTTAAGGCATCGCCAGCCACAACCAGAGAATAGGGGGCTCGCTTGGCTACCCCTTTTCAAGCCCCTGAAGTTGCCCCGCGGACGGCCTCTCTTTCTTTCTCCTACACTCTCCCCGTTGAAGAAGTGATTCCTCCATCAACCACAATCTTCTGCCCAGTAATATATTTCGCCTCATCAGAGACTAGGAACAAAGTCGCATTCGCCACATCCCACGCATTTCCCATCTTCCCCATCGGCACCTGTGCATGCCTGACCTTCATGTACTCTTCAACCTCATTGCCGCTTCCAAATCTACTTGCCATGTTCTTCGTATACGGCGTATCCATCAACCCAGGCACCACCGTATTCAGCCTCACTCCCTTCGGCGCGTAAATGACAGCAGTCGCTTTCGTGAATTGCATAATCGCCGCCTTTGTCGCTGAGTATCCAACTTGCGGCTTCCCGATGTATCGTAGTCCCGCGATACTTGCAACAGTAACAACAGAGCCGCTTCCCTGCTTCTCCATGATCGGGAGCACATAATGGCACGTCAAAAAGACGGGCTTGAGATTAATCTCAATCTGCGCATCCCAAGTCTCCTCCGACATCGTGGCAGGACATCCGGGTTCCGAGCGTCCCACGTTATTGATCAAGATGTCAATACGACCATGCTTGGCAATGCAGGCGTCGACAAGGTGTTTGACGGACTCGGAGGAAGTCACGTCTGTTTCTAGGATGTCGCAGATTCCTCCCTCCGCTTCGACTTGCGCTTTGGTGGTGGCAGTAGAGGCGAGGGTGCGGTTGCCGCCGAAGATTTTGGCGCCTTGTCGGGCGAGAAGCACTGCGATTGCAGCGCCAATGCCCCAGCCTCCAGGGGCGCTTTGCCCCAGACCGGTTATGAGCGCGACTTCGCCGTCGAGTCTCAACATTTTTGAGATTTTTGAGAGGGAGGTGATTCTACATGGCTTCTACTCTTTCAAAAATTCGGTTTATGCCATTTATCAAATCAAGATCTACCATCAACGGGAGCTCCGCAAGTTACAAGAAGAGTGCGGAAGTACCGTCCAAATGCCCCACGTACGGCAACTAGCCAATTGAAGCCACTGCATACGGGATTATGTCGCAATTAGCAGTCACCTGCTTTGTATTCGATTCATCCACCTGCAAAAGCTCTTGTGCCTTGATTCATCTTTTCGCTTTTGTTGTTCATTTTTTGGTGTCTCAAGATGAGTCAAATCAACAAAGACGATTACGACCTCTCCAAACCAATTTCCTCGGCCTCAGGTTTGCGGTCAGGACTCACCTCCTACGGCGACGCCCACTTCTCGCTTTTCCTACGGAAAGTCTTCATCAAAGCCCTAGGCTACACCGAAGATGCTCTCTCTCGACCAATAATTGGGATCATTAACACCTACTCAGCATTAAATCCATGCCACGCAAACGTGCCTCAGTTAATTGAAGCCGCAAAGCGTGGGGTGCAGCTGAATGGAGGACTTGCGGTGGACTTTCCGACGATTAGCCTGCATGAGTCGTTTTCGTCGCCCACGAGTATGTTTTTGAGGAATTTGATGAGTATGGATACGGAGGAGATGATTAAGGCGCAGCCGTTGGATGCGTGTATCATGATTGGGGGTTAGTATCTCCTAGCAAAGCTACGAGCAAGGGCTAATTTAGGGACCCAGGGTGCGACAAGACTGTCCCCGCTCAGATAATGGGTGGTATATCTGCTAACAAGCCGGTTTTGACTTTGGTGACTGGACCGATGATGCCGGGTAGCCATCGTGGGACGAGACTTGGTGCTTGTACTGACTGCCGGAGTAATTGGGCAGCATACAGAGCTGGCTCTATCGACATGGAAGATATTGGAGCTCTCAATGAAGAACTTGCGCCTACGGTATGTTTCACCTTCACAAATTGGGAGAAGGTGTTGACACTCCAGAGGCTGGAACTTGTGGTGTAATGGGAACAGCCAGCACCATGGCCTGCATCACAGCTGCTCTCGGGCTCATGCCACTCCGTGGTGCATCCGCCCCAGCTGTCTCCTCAACTCGCCTGCGAATAGCAGAAGAAACCGGAGCGAATGCCGTAGCCGTCGCAGCTAGCAAGCGGACTCCCCAAGAAATGCTTACCAAAGAATCATTCCTCAACGCCATAACCGTTCTCCAAGCTATCGGTGGTTCAACAAACGCCGTGGTCCACCTTATGGCCATCATCAATCGGCATCCCCAAGTCGCAGGCCAAATCACCCTCAAGACTTTTGACGAAGTAGGGCGCAACGTTCCGTTACTTGTTGATCTAAAGCCTAGTGGTGATAACTATATGACGGACTTCCACAACGCGGGTGGCATGCTAGCCCTCATGCATACCCTGAAACCACTTCTCCACTTGTCAGCGGCGACCATAACGGGCCAAACCCTCGGTGAAGTCCTCGATGCGTCGCCTTTCAACACCTTCCCATTTTCTAGCTCGATAATCAGGCCCCTCACCACGCCGCTGTACCCAGCATCCGCGCTCGTCGTGCTACAGGGGAACCTCGCCCCAAACGGCGCCGTGTTGAAAGCTTCAGCTTCAAAATATAGAAATCTGCTCTCGCACCGCGGACCGGCCGTCGTCTTCGCCAACTCTGCAGACTTAGCTAGACGTATCGACGACCCGGATCTAGCTGTCACGAGAGGCTCGGTATTGGTGTTGCAGGGTATAGGACCGATTGGGAACCCAGGTATGCCGGAGGCAGGATTGATTCCGATTCCGAGAAAGTTGGCGGAGCAAGGTGTTCAAGATATGCTACGACTGAGCGACGGTAGGATATCCGGTACAGCGGGTGGGACGATCGTGGTGCATGTCAGCCCGGAGAGCGCGGTTCCGGGGAGTGTGTTGGGGGTTGTGCGGGATGGGGATGTGATTGAGTGTGATATCGAGACAAGAATGCTGAGGTTAGAAGTTGGAGAGGAAGAGATCCAGAGGCGGATTGCTGAGAGAAGGATTGGTGGGGTTTGGGAAGATAGGAGGGCGAGGAGAGGGTATAGGGGGTTATATGAGAGGGAAGTGACTCAGGCAGAGGAGGGGGCAGATTTTGATTTCCTGAGATGCGATGGACCTAGTTCTTGATTTGAAAAAGCTCTTCAACCTTCCTGATGTTATCATTATTTTTCTTCCCATAGAAAGACGAGGAATTCATTCGGTCTTGCCGTCTTTGGCTGCGGCTGGAACTTGGCCTGGCCTGGACACGCCGAATGGCGGGCCACTAGCTCATAATACCCTAAGTTCAGGTCTCGGACTGAAAACTCCAGACCGAAAGCACGCTACTGCCAGCTTTACAGAGCGTATCAGCCAGCCACAACACGCTACGATACAGCGCTATATGTGGGGTATCAAAGCCACCAGTCCAGGCCCCGAGGAAGTTCTTAAAACCAGGAAGCCTAATGTCACCCCTCAATCTCAAAATAAGACTTTCGCATCAAAATATTGAGACTTCAATCTAACTCAGATCAAAGGAATCAAGATGAAGTTCTCCTCCCTCGCCCTAACAACCCTCACAACAACCACCGTCCAAGCGGCCAACAGCAACCCGCTAGAAGCCCGCCAACAAGGCTGTAATGCAAACAATTGCCTGCGTGGCGTCCGCGGCACGAACGCAAACCTCATGCCTCCATTATCATCACGTTTAGGAGATTGCTCGAGCTTCCTTGGAGCAAATGCAAATCCAGGAACTGTGTAAGTCTCCCCCGTTACATTCTCCGCGCCACTCCACTCATTTCAAATTGATCAATTCTGATGGAAGAGTGTAGGACTACCACGACCACAACAACGGTAACAGCAGGCGACGGCCTACAGCCGCGGCAAGCGACCAAAACGGTGCCGGCGTATGCGACATACTGCCCGAATAACTCGGCTTATTCGAGTACGTCTCGTCTAATTCGGCTTGCATTGTAAGGAGTGCTGACTTGATGGGTAGGTGCGTGCTCGTGTGCGGTGACGGGAGGGGTAGCGGTAACAAGCACCGAGACTGTGACGGCCACGACGACGCCGGCGAGGGGTGGTGGAAACCCGCGGGGAGGGCCGTTGGGCGGGCGGCAGGCGAGGGGTGGGTATGGTGGCGTGGTCGGAGATAGAGAGAGGAGGAAGAAGTCTTGGGTGGTGGGTGGTGGATTGTGATATTCTGGTCGATATCTGTTAATCGAAGGAGTGGGCTCGAGTTGTGATGATTTGTGTAGATATGAGCCAAGGTTGTGAGCTATTATTGCTTGATAAAATCTTGAGAACAGGCAAATAACGAGGCAATCAGGGAAATGTAATTTCATTTTTATTCTCGAGTAGAGATACGTCGGCTGCCACTTGGCAAATATGTATTGGGGACTTGGGAGAGAAACGAGGGAAAGTACCAGGTGTTCCGAACTATCTCACAGAGGAAACAAATTTGATACACATATCTATATCCCAGGCAAGAATTCGCTCGCTGCCCCAACGCCATATCCAGCCCATATCCCATGACGACGTCCAGATTTTTCGTACATTCATTACTCCGCCCAATGCCAACCCCCAAAAATTAAATGAACTCCTGCGTCTGCACTCTTCGCCCATTCATATTATCCATCTCATGCATCTCATCTCTCTGCAGAGGCCACGTCGGCCCCGGTGGGCGCACATAGCTCGGACTTTGCGGATTTCTCTGCCTCAACCAATTATCATCTGCTTCCTCCCTTCTCGTCTCCAACCTCATAGGCCAAACCTCTTCCTCAGCGCTTCCCCGGCTCGCCTCCCTCTGC
>QYSG01002848.1:0-12450 GCA_003988875.1 Lachnum nothofagi
GAAGGAACTTCTTTCTTTCTTCTATGCTATGGTATCCGCATCCTCTTTTCTCAATGTTATACACTGCTCCCCGCTTCTCTCTCTAAAATTACAAATCCATCACATCCCCCTCCCACCCCTCGTCATCCTCATCATCCGAGTCGTCGCCGCGAGGGTTCGCGTTACCGGTATGATTATGGCGCCAAGGGTCGTAGCGAGGGTGAAGAGCGCGAAAGGCGTCAACCTAGGACTCCTCCTCGCCATCACTGAAATACTCAAACTCCCTGGGCACCTCTGCCTCCTCGCCCTCCTCTCCATCCTCATCCACCGCCATCAGCACACCAGCTACATCCTCGCCCTGGCGGCGCGCCGCGAAGCTCTGCTCGCGCATGTCTTCTAGTGTTGTGGGCGCGGCGGCTTTCTCGACGTGGACTTTCTTAAGTTTTTCCTCAATGAGGATTTTCTCGGAAGAGGGCTCCGAGTCTAGCATCAGGATGACGCCGCCGGTGGGCTTCTTGACAGGCTTGTAGCGGCCAGTGGGGAAAGAAAGAAATTTCAGTTGGGCGGGCAGCACGCGCGACATGTTCTCGATGTCGTAGCCGACTTTTTCCTTCTCTAGTTTCTTGGACTGGGAAGCGGAGTCGTCGGGCTTTTTGTCATCGKMGGGCTTGGCATCTTTGTCTTTCGGCTCGGATGACTCATCGACGTCCATCTTGTCGCTGCTGGCGGGAGGGATGATCTTAGGTGTTGTGGGGGTTTGGTCGATGTCCATGCTCTCGCGGCGCTGGGCGCGCTCTTTCTTCTGGGCGCGGCGCTTGGCTTGYGCGGTGGTGGAAAGCACTGCGGTGGCGATGAGGGCTGGTGCTTCGTCTGTTTTGACTTCTTGCTCAGGTGGGTAGTCGAAGAGGCTTGGTCGGGTTGCACTGTGGAATTTGAAGCTTGGGATCTCCAAGTCGTGGTCGAGACCAATCATAGAGGTAGGGCTGAAGCTCAATGAGAGGAAGTGGGTAAATGGGAACCAATACCAATATTGGATGAAGACAGCCATTCCGACAATACCGGCCATGTTGAGGTTGCCGGTTTGTGTTTGCAGGCCAATTGTGCAGTTGCGCCCACCGGCATCGATGATACCCAATGCCAATGCACAACCAAATTTGGTCATAGCATCTTCATGACGATCACCGACGATCTTCTTCAAGGTCTTGCGGACGGATGCGACCTTCGGATTCATGGCCTCGTTTTGCTGGACCATGATCATCGCGAGCGATATTAATGCACCTTGTCGAACGAAGTCCGTGGGATCYTTGATCATAGGCTCAAGCAAGTCGATGGCCTCATCCAAGCCAGTGCCTGCACAGGAGATACCGAGAGCCATAGCAGCACCATATCGAACGTGTGGATTGTAGGATTCGGACAGTAGCTCCACCATGCGGGGGACACTGCCAGGCTTGCGGAATAAGATGAACCCTAAGCTCATGACTGCAATTCTGCGGACATCGTCATTGACATCACTAACAGCAACGTGTAGTAGCTGTCGTACAGCCTTGTTGCTCCCAGTACCACAGTACGCGAGCGCAACGGTCATGATACCTCCGTAACGCAAGGTTGGGTCTGGGTCGTGCAAAAGGCCCTCGATGAGTTGATCAGCACCCTCCTGTCGACCGTACATGATCAGAGMAATTCCGACAGCGAGACCCCGCACAATTTTCCCCTTCTGAGTTTCGTGTGCGTAGGTGATCATGTCAGAAATGACCTTCTCATTACCAGTGCCAAGCATAATCAAACCCATAGCAAGTCCGACAGCTTCACCGTTCAGCGCGGAATCGGTGTATAGCACGTTCTTGAGGTTCTCGTAGATGGGTTCCGATCCTGTTGCCATGCCTGCAATACCCAGACCCAACGCACCACCATGCTGGATGACTTCCTCTTGAGCATCGTTGAATTGACCTCTCAAGTATTCCAGAGCTTCGGCACCGTGATTTGCGTAGATAAGACCATAAGCGTAGAGGGCACCACCTTGACTAAAGATTGAGCCTCCGAGTGATCCACTAGGCTTGCGCAAGTAAGGCTCGAGGAGCTTTTGGCACTGACTCAAATTGCCCCGATGGATGACACCGAGTGCTGCAGTTGCAGAGAACTTAGACCAATTGACAGCCTTCCCCAGCCACTCGAGATTGTCACGGAAGAACTTGTCATTTGTAGTCCCATGGTTCATGAAAGCGTTGCAGAAGGTGACTGCGGTATGGAAGATCGAATTTCTGCCCTCYAAACTATCCTTCACCTTGTTCAAAATGCTGAGATCYGTGTGGTTGTTTCGGTAGAGGAATTCGAGATTTAACTTGATGGTCTCGCTGCCATCGAGAATACTACGTATCCTGTCGAAGATTTCCAAATGCTTATCAGGTACCTGCTCTGCAGGTGCGCCTGCACGGTCGTTCAATTCGCCTAGAAGTTGATCCGATTCCGTAGCTATGTAGTTGTCAGCCTGTTTTCCGTCAATCGAAGTATGATTTTGCTTACGATTCTCCTTTTCTGCTGGCGCTTCCTCGATCTTGGTAGGGAGAGACTTCATGACTTTTGTAAGAAACTCCTGGGTGCCATTATCGTACAAATCGAAAGCAATCTGGTATGCAACGGCGGTGGAGTTTTGRTCTTCATTGGCYACCAGCTTCTTGAGCATTGTGGACGCCTGGTCATCTTGATCAAGATAGACCACACATTTTGCTATTGCRAAGTAATCCGGCGTCGGAATTTCAGAGAGCAGATCAAGAATCAAGCGCAATATCTCTGTTCGAAGCCCTCTCTCTTGAACGATGCCCATGCARATATCAAGGACGTATTCCATCAGCTCCTCCGTCGGGGTTGGCGTGCCCTCGGCCTGCTTCCCGCTCGACTTCTTCTCATCATCGCTTGCCCGCTTGATTACACGGCGAAGCACATCCAAATTCCGCGCGTCGACAGCGATTCCCACAACTTGTCTGTATTTTCCTTCCTTCAAGCATCCCTCAAACAGTCTCTCGATGACTTTCTCTAAAGCTGCTTGTGTATTTCGATCTGGAAGTGCGGTTCCATCTGGCAATGCTGGCTCAACGATATTCGTGGAGGATCGGGACAGAAGCGATTTAGACGGTATTGCGGATTGGGAGAAGGGAGTCGTGGGGGAGGTCAGCGCGGCGGCCGCATTGGCATCGTTGATTGCGTTTGCAAAGGAAGTCGCGAGGCTAGGGAGAGAAGGATCCTGACTCTTGGTTTGAGGAGCAGCGTGACGGGCTCTCGAAACGGCCATGTAGGTATCGACGCATTTCGAGATGATTGTCTCCTCGAACTCGCCCTGGTTGTCAAACCTGAAGAGATCCCCAGCGCCGAGGGCAAAAGTCATGCTATCATTGTATGCCTGCAAGTGGTAGTAGACTTTAGCCAGTACCAGCGAGGCCAACTGTCGTTCRGGAAAGGTTTCATCTTCGTAGAGAGCCTCACTACAGGGGCGAGTCAGTACGTGCTCGTGCTCGGAGGCAAACAATACGGCAGCTCTAGAACAACCGCCATCAGARTGAAAACTCACATCGTAGTCACAGCACCAGCAACCTCGGTCCATAGCGTGTCGATGTCGTCGTTCAAGGTCTGCAGGGCGAAGATCTTAAGCTCGGGCTCTTCGTCAGCGAGGAAGCCCAGGACTCCGGAGGCAGAGGTCAAGCCAGGCATAGCGGATAGGATAGGATGATGTGTAGAGCTGGAGATACTTGAACCCTGATCTGCCTATTGATGGGGGATGGCCTGAGGGTCGCGGATGGTGGTGGTGATGAGTTTGGATGGAGTCAAGGTAAATTGTTGATTTTAGGGATAGCCAGGCTGAAGCTGTCCACGACGAAAGGCTTGGCCTGAGCGCGTACTGTCATGCAGCTTTTAGCGTCGATAAGCGCGCACCTGGGTGAAGATAGTGAGCACCCATGATACATACGAAAATTATACGCGATGGAGATCTAGAATTGAGAACTTTATAGGAWCATAATCAATCCTTCTCTGCTGCCGTGTAACCCGATGCACTTCATAGAATTACCTGCCTCGCAACGGCCATACAGTGTGCCCCTCACGTGGCGGCTTCATGCAGCACTTCACACGCTGCCCTCTCTTTCAGGRYGATGCGAATGCGATGGGGGAGGGATGGATCGCGTTGTGGCCTAGCTTCAAAAAAGGAGACCTTGTCCAAAATAAATGTCTGGACTGAACCACGCTTCACTCTCCCCACGATTATTGTACCCACCACATTTGCGCGCGTCTATGTGTAGCTGGTGCAATTACACATCATCGCTGCAATCTTCTTCGATTCCTGCGGAGCCGCCCCSGTCCGTGTCCTGTGCTCTCGCCGTTTGCTGTGTCGCCTGAGATTCTTTGTTCGCCAACACTTGCGCCCACCTCCATCTACACACCACCTATCGAGATCTGTTTGTGCGGGCGAGGGGACATCGCAAGGAGCTTCAGATGAAAGCCTTCTGGAGGCCAAAGTCCATCCACACGTAGCCGGGGGCCTGGGCGCGCTTGGTCGTGTGCTGAGAGACCTTCGCAAACATGGACCTGCGCTCCATCATCAATACCGAGGGGGGAGACAGCTCTATCCCTAAGCAAGCTGCTGCCCCAGTCACGCCCATCCAAGCGCCGCCAGGGCAAGGCTTCAGAGAGTACAATCAGCATCCGCAAGCCTCGCCAGGCAAACTTCCGTCGCAGGACTACAGTTCTGGCCCCTATGCCTCTCCCACGGCCTATCAGGGTGCCTATCAAGGTCGGCCTCCTCCTCCGCCGCCGATACAAGCGCCTCCGCAGAATGACTTGCGCTCTCCTGCTCGATCGTACAGTGCTCAATCGCCGTACCAGCACACTCCCTCCACGTCCAGCACCGGCCAATATCCTTTCCCTCCCAGCCAACCCCCCCAGAGCCCCGCACAGCATCACCCATATCCGYCATCCTTCCCTCAACGAGATAGCTACCCCCAATCGAATRCACCGTCTCATCTCCAACATCATAATTCGTACCCTCAGGGCTCTCCCGCTCCACAAACACCCCCAATTGGCATTCCTGGGGCWCCCCATCCATATCTCCAACATCAAAGATCTCAGTCCTCCCTGTCTGCCGGTACACCTACATCCGCACATAGTCAAGGTCCTCCGCCATACTTCAATCAGAGCCTGCTAGAGAGTCCGGTATCGAACAGCCATTTTCCTCCTTCGCAAGTTCCGCAACACCATCGGCAGCAATCGCAACCAGGTACACCACTTGGTCCTCCATTAGCTCAAAGGCAAGCATCAGGCGGATTTRTACAACCTACAAGTCCGTACCAACAACGGAAYCCGTCTTCGGGGCCATTCAATTTTCCTCAAACCTCACCAGCACCTCCGCCGCCTACAACCATTCCGCGACAGCCCAGCACGCCTAGCGCGTACGATTCACACAGAAATTCAGCAAGCGAACAACAAAGGAGGTCACAAAGYGAAAGAGAGCGAAGCATTAGCGTCAGCCCCAAAACGCGCCTTCCCAGTCAACCAAGAGGTGACCTTACCACCCCAAAATCCGAGACCGTTTTAACGAGAAAAATGGACGATCGCCAAACATCAATGCAGGCAACCCACCCTGTCCAATATCCCGAACCCAAACTCCCAGTGAATGGGAACAGCCATCGTACTTCTCATTCCAATACTACATCTCCGCAGCCGCCACCCAAAAAGCGACCTCGCTATACGGAACCGCCAATCTGGGCTCAAAGCGTCAGGAACAAGGCAGCTCTCATTGGGCAGAATCGAGGTCCTGCGCAGCTAAACGGCAAACAGCCGCAGGACGCTATCGACCACCCTGCACCGACGATTCCCGAGACCAATGGCGATCGCCAGGCCTCACCAGCGGTCCAGCGTCCAGGCATCGCTCTAACAGACCCCTCCATCCTACTTGGCCCTTTCGAGAAGTGCATCACGGGAAAACCGCCACCAATTGATGATAGAGTAAAGTCGGTAGCCGATTTCATATTCACTAATGTAGTCAATCGTGATGACTGGGGCGAATTGTCTAGAGATGGAGTCGAAATAGAAATCGAGGCCAAACTTGGTCAGCTTATCGACAGAGATACAAATATGCGACTAAATTATCCCGGTAAGACTGCCTACATCATCGATGATAGCCCTCGCATTGCTTTCAAGAGCTCTATGACAGCGGTAAGTCTTGATCTTGTCCTTCGCTTTGCCCACTAAATCTTTATAGGAACAACACAAGAATACGAACGCATTCCTAAATTCCCAAGTCGCGGCAACTCACCCACAAAATCCAAACGCCAGAAACAGGGTGCCAGTAGGATACGTCCATCGATACGAGACCGACAAATTCTATGAATTACCGCACGGAGTATGTATTTTATGCCCTATTTGGGGATTTTTGCCGTTGTCTCGGAACCTCCGAAACATTCAAACGCTCCCGAATTTTCCGAATATTTCTGGATCACGTTATGCTGACTCCGCCCAGGTCCTCAACACTCTACCCCCGACCGTTCGTTCAACTATCGGCCACCGTGGAGCCAAGCTCCGAGTCTCTTACGAGCAGAAGACCAATACTCTCCTGGCCAAGATCATCAAAGCTCGCATTGCAGATCTGAGCATCTACAACCCGAAGTGTGATCTTGATTGCCGAATCAGTATTAACTTCGAAATCCGTTGGGGAGGTGATGTCGATGAGATCATTGCATCCGGCCAAGGAGAGCGCGCTCCAGATAGGAATAAAGACCGCATGAGCTATACACAAGGCCCCTATCAGATAGACTTGACGCAGGTGACACAAACTACTACAACCAATGGCATCGCTCGAACGGAGAAGGAGCAYGAGCTCGAAATAGAAGTCGCGACCACAGCAATTAGGGACCAAGGGCAGAGAGCGTTCGATGGAAGGTCCAATGAGTATCCCACTTTAATAGAGGGACTGTGGAGCAATATCATGTTGCTAGCAAGGGAGGTGGATATAGYTCATTAGGAAGCAGACTCGCGTCGGACAGAAGAAATGGCACTAATTATAATGTCCCAGGCGCAGTGAGACATTGGATATGGCACTTTTTGATCGCAGATGTCCAGGTTATCCGCTCTGAACTGCACAGGTGGTATCCTCCCCGCCCACCCAATGCAGAACTTTACGGGTACAAAGGCCGTATTTGGATGTCTCAAAGCTTCTGGATCATTAAAATTGGCATTTTTTTACCATAGATTTCCAGGTTGTCCACCCTGAAGGGCGCGGATGATACCACCCTGCCCACCTAATCCAGAACTTTACGGAAAAAACGGCGCGATTTGAATGCCTCAAAGCGTCTGGAACAATCAGATTCGCTCTTTTCAGCTGCGGATGCCAGATTGCTGGCGGCATGCTGATGCGAGRCTAATGGCAAAGAGCGGAAATCTTCCTCTGATCCCGGAAAGGATGGCTTCATTTTCATTTGAATTTCTCTTGGATAGTGTTATTACTGACGGTCGAGCAACGGATACCCAAGGCRTTAAGGTGCTGGCGCATAGGTGTAGGAATGAACGGAATGGGAAGTCCGCGATGGGGATGAGAAAAGCAAGCAGATATATATGTAATATCATGAGATCCCGCTTTCTGGCCTCTGTTTTCCTGTTCCGCTTTCCTTAACTTTCCTCGTGTGAGACAAGCTGCGCCTGTTGCTCTTTCCATTGAGTCTCCACAAGTGTGGACGAACTGCCTCCCCTCTTTCAGGAACTTTTCTATGCATTTACCACAACTTTTCATTTGCGCCGAGCTATTGTTATGTTATGAATTAGTGCCGCTTTTTCTGTCCAGTGCGAGCCTGCAGGATCCTGAGTCTAGACATATGCCCTATGCAGGTAGTGCCCGGCGCCGAATGCTGAACTTTGTGGATAGAAGGGTGGGGTTTGAATATCTTAAGGTTTCTGGAACATTGAAATGAGCACTTTTTTGACTGGATGTTTAGGTTATCCGCGTGGACCTACCGGGCACATGGTGTGGTACTGCTTGTCGTTCGCACCTCAGTCGCCATGTCACGTGCCCTAGGTCTCTATCCCCTCCACCAGCTTAAGGCTTTGGAACTCCCTCAGGAGTGAACCTTTGACACGATTTAAAACATTCGCGGGTGGGCCTGCCAATTCAAAATCAGTTTTTATTTACGAATAGGCCAGGCAAAAAAAATGCCATTCGTAAATTCGATTTCGACCGTACCACTTCGAGAGCAAAGTGAGAACGACCACTAGAAAGCCGCATGAGTAGCTAGGCTTCGGGTTTCCGTCTCCGTCTCCTTCTCCTTGTC
Source organism: Lachnum nothofagi (assembly GCA_003988875.1). NCBI lineage: Eukaryota > Fungi > Ascomycota > Leotiomycetes > Helotiales > Lachnaceae > Lachnum > Lachnum nothofagi. The sequence goes on from QYSG01002848.1 coordinate 8,283, forward strand.
TATCTCGAGACCGGCTGAAGTTTGTGCCTTATACGAGACAAGTTGCATCCATTTCTACTAGTTAAGATCGAACAGATGCGGACCATGGTCCTAGCTCCTTCAAACATCAAAGGCTCCCTTCTGCTTAGCCTCTTTCTTGTCAATCTAAGCCATTCTCTTGTCAAACTTAGCTGCCTCCTTGCTAATCTCAGCCAATTCCTTGTGAATTTTCAAACTCTTTCTTTCTTCCGCATCCGAGCGATGCCCGCCGAAAACAGCTGCCGAATTTGCCCTTCTTAGCTTCTTGTATACTTGCGTAAGAGTATTCTGACCGGTACGCGTGTACGTATGATCAGGCCCCAGAGCCGCCTTGAATCCGTCGTACGCTCTCTGAGCTAGCGACTCGGCCTCCTCCGGTCTACCCTGGCTTATGAGCACAGATGCTAGATTGTTCACACTTATAAGTGTATCCAAATGGTCACGGCCAAGCAGCTCTTCTCTTTTCCCAAGCACCTGACGATTCAGCACCTCCGCTTCAGAAAATCTCTTGCTTTCTTCCAGATACTGAGCGAGATTGCTTTGCGCGTTCAATGTGGAGGGATCGTCGAGACCGAGAAGTGAAGTGTATCTCTCCAGGGCTTGTTGCCCCATCTCTACTGCTTGTGGAAGTTTGTTTTGCTTGCTGAGTATGTATCCGAGGTTGTTGATACTTGTTAGGGTATCGAGGTGATGAAGCCCGAGCACCTTTTCTCTTGCTTCGAGAACACGCCGGTTCAGGGTCTCTGCTTCTTCGTATCTTCCGCGGTCCCCAAGTACTTTCGCCAGGTTACTAGTACTTGTCATCGTATCTGCATGCTCATTTCCAAGCACTCGACTTCGCGATTCTACCACTGATCGACCGCATTCTTCAGCCTTCTCAAACTTTTCCTGCTTCTCAAGCGTTTGTGCTTTGTTGTGGAGGCTTGTCAGAGTAAGGGGATGCTCAGGTCCCAATATTTCATGTCGCAGGTAATAACATTTGTCGTTCCAACGCTCAGCTTGTTTGTAATTCCCCTGATGTTCAAGAATTACTGCCAAAGCCGCAGCGCAAACCAGTACGAACTTGTGGTTGTAGCCTAGGGCGCCCCCTAACTGTCGGAGAAGATCTTTCAGGTAATACTCATCAAGGAGTGTCTTAACTGCCCCGCGATCATCTTTAGTGTGGCGTCCCCATCTTGAATTCTCAATGTTCTCGCTAGCGTCCAATCTAAGGGGGGCAGCATCTAGCACAAAAACACCCTTGGAAAACAGCTCTACAAGATGACTGGAGCCAAATATAGCGAATGGTAGAATGCCAGGCCTCATTTCAAGGCGGTTTTCCGGGGCCACAGCTTTGAGTTCGGCTTGAACCACCAGTGCCTGTGCGATCTGATTCTTGGTCCCGTATTGGATGAGAAGATCAATCAGTAGACGCGCCGGGTCAGGTAATGATACTCTCTTGCCTCCAACGTCGTTGCTAATTTGATCAAAGGTATCCTGAATTGGGATCATATACGCTTGGCCCAGTGGATTCGCAGCAACGACATGGCCGTAGACTTTGGCTGTCTTCTCGTCGACAATTAGAGAACCGCAGTCTCCCTCAATAATTTCTAATATCATGAGTCAACATCGGTATCGTATCAACATTTACGGATCTTGACTCACCTGCGGAACCAGCCAGATCGATGACTCGTGCCTTGCACAAGCTTTGGCCAAGGTCACCTCCAATGTGAGATATTCCGGGAAGGATGACACCCTTGCTTCGTCCTGTCATTCCAGATATCATGATTACATTCACAAAGTCCGATATAGGAGCTTCTGCGATTCCAGTGATATAAGTAAGTCTTGTTTTTTTCTCAATACAGAAGGCATTCGGTCGCTCGAATAGCTTATCCTGGAAGTTAACCAACGCCCAATCGAGGTATGGTCGAGATGCATCATGAGCAGGCCTAGCGTCGAAGACCGCAGCTAACTGAATCCGCTCCATCAAGAGGCCGACTCGCTCCCATCCCTGGTTTGGGTTTTGGATGTATTCCACTAGATCACTGCCTTCATATGTTTCAGAGTCACGCTCGCTCTCGATAGATGAGCCATCACCAAAGCCTAGATCTTCGTATTCAATGTCGTCTACCCATGGATTGTCGCTGATACCTGGCTCGGAACCCGAGAAACACAGCTCTGGGCCTTGCGCACTGGTTGCGACATCCTCATCACAGGGAGCATCTGACATTTCAGCAAGAGAAACAATAGAAGGTTCTCTAGAGTCCAAGCGTCTCACCGCCGACGCCGCTGGTCGAACGTGGTCAACGGTCAAACCATATAACTTCGAACCAACTTTAACAATCAATGATAACGTCGCCGCCCGCGTCCCTATCCTGACTAATGACCCGCACATCGTAAACAGCGACTCGACCTGTGCTTCCACTATCTCTTCGCGACTCTTACGTTTCGTCACACAGCTCTCTTCCCGCCAAAAGACCAATCCAAACTGCAAAACCTGCGGTGAGAGCGACCTGTTGACTTTATTGAACCTCTTGCGCACTGGCTCCAAGAAACCCGGTTCTTTCTTCCGATACTGTGATCGGACGCTCTCGCTGTTTAGAAGCTTGCGGAGTCTACCGAAGATGCTGTGCACGCAGGAGACTATTATGGTGGGCCGGGCGTCCTGAGGGTTTTTGCCGCATACTCGGAGGTCGTAATTTATCTTCTTGGTTTGTTGCCTCAATGCAGTGTCGCTGTCAACCGCGCGCCTGAAGAAGTCGACGACGACGAGATACCGAGGGTGAAATTCTGGATCCATTGGTGCGTATGGGTAGATCTTATGCGTTGTTCCGGGAACGAGTGTCGGGTTCGTGTAGTACCTATCATCGTTGCTGAGCGTAGGCGTACGAACGGGGAGCTCTATCACTCTGCCTGGATCCACCGCCAGTAAAGCCTCTTTGGCACTCGTGGTGTCTTCTTCAACTCGAATCGTTTGAGGATCGTCAAGCCCTTCTTCCGCTGGAGCGGCGGAGGTTTTGGGGACTTGGATCTCCTGGTCGGATCCATCAAGAAGGGAAATCCGGGGACTCTCAGTGATCTCTCGTTGGATTCCAGTTCGTTTCAGAGAAACAGATTTCTCTATAGACTTCCCAGACAAGGCTTCGGGTACCTCGCTATTTTTGGGATTGGGTTCAGGTACATAGGTACTCTCGGGGCTGCTCTCATGGGCAGCATTTGAAGTTGTCAGTGAGGCGTCAACTGCGGAATCCTGGAGGTACGACGCGTCTATGGGACCAGTTTTGGATGAGTTTGGGGTACCGTTAAGACTATTGAGCGTTACTCTAATGCTTCTCCTAGCTGAATCATCGAGTAGAGATTCTTTTGGGGTGCCGGGCACAGTTGTACCATTAACGCAATGGCCAGCAGGCTCGATGATCTGGCAGCCCAAATTTGGCTGGTGCTTGGTAGAAGATAGCCTGACGTTCTCAAGGCAAGGAACTGATAATCTTCTCCTCGGATGAGATGTGTCAATAAGATGGGGTCTCTCTTGTAGGATGAGACTGGTTCGGGTTCTTCTGATCTGGAATCTTTCGGTAATTGGCGTATTCCGACCATGATCAGGTTCTTTTATAGGTTCTCTCATTGGTCCTGGTGGTGTAATCGCCCACATCCAGCCGCTTCTTGGGGTACGTTACATCAGCAAGACTCCAGTGGATGATCAAAATGTTCAAAGTGAGCTGACGCCAGATCATGGCCTAGCATATATTTTCATCAATCTATCTGAAGGAAAAGGGACGACGAAGTCTAAATTTTTGATGCGTCCGACAGAAACTTGGATTGCAAAAAAAGCCGGGCAGTGTGCCTACAGGTACTGCCACGTCAGGAGGCTGTGCCCCACATCGACTGCTCAGCCAGCCATGCACGCAAATCTCAACTGCAGGCGTCAACACTTTGCGAAATAAAACCTAAGTAATTCAATGTTTCGATATTACTTTGTCACGCCTCATTTTCTGAAAATGCCAGGCAAAAGTCCAAGATGCTACAAGAGGCGTCCCAAGACGAACGCAAAGCGATTGCTCAACAGTTGTTTGGCCATGACGAGGCTCTGAACAGACTTGCGGCATATTTCGAACTCTATAATTTTCTAACCAAGCCTCAAGCACGATATACGATCATCCAAGTTCGAGAG
>QYSG01002859.1:3404-19856 GCA_003988875.1 Lachnum nothofagi
CCCTCTACAGGATCCGTCTACGCAGCGACCATCATAGCAGGCGGCTTCTCCACAGCATGGTATACCATGATGTGGCCGTGGCGCGTCCAAACCACGTCCGGCGCAACCGGCTCAGCTTTCGCGATTGCCTTTGCCAATAGCTACGGGCAGATCGGCGGCGCGGTCGGCAGCCAGCTGTTTAATAGTAGGTATGCGCCGCGGTATGCGATGAGCTTTGGCATCGCGATGGGGTTTATTGGGGCGGCGATCGTGATGAATATCGTGACGTGGGGGGTTACGTGGAGRGTGGATGTGGAGACGAGGAGGCTGAAGAGGGTTAGGGTGCAGGCGGGGAAGAGGAATGAGGCGGTATTGGAGGATGTTGATATAAGTGCTGGGGAGAAGCGGAAGGAGGGATAAGTGAGTGGGATGGATGGGTGGGTTAGGGGGCTAGGTGGTCTTGGAATCGATGGACGCCCGCTTTGGTGCAGGAACATATTCATATGATCTTTAATAAGATACCTCGAATTATAACTAAACTTTCGTTGACGCCTAGACACTATCCCGATCGAAATCGAAATGTGAAAATATCTGCAGCGTGTCATCGAGGATATAATGTGGATAGGTAAATTGACACGACGTCTCTACCAGACGGCCCCTRTATCATGAGCCGAGCCATATTGGTATCAGCAAATATCTCCAACGATCCTCGCAAACCCAACTTCTCATAGTGGAGCCGGACGCTTGCTGGGAACACAGGAATTGCCGCCAGATTGCGACTCGCCCGACGGCGCGCAAGGAACTCGCATAACCTCGACTTCAGCCGGCACGCACACGTGCCACAGCGGCTCCCTCCCCTTCACTCTAGACTTGATCCCGATCATCGTTGTCAACAGAATGGGCTGGTCCTGACAGCTGCTCCCATCCATTTCCTGGGTCGCCAATCTACAGGAACTGGGGTCAAATATCTCGCCGACGAGGGGTTGAACTGCCGCGAAGAATCGTGTCTTGTCGGTCCATATGCTCATGTTGAGACTTGTTGCCAGATCCGCGATCGTAGCATGGAAGTCATTGAAAGTCGAGTCCGAGCCTACCACCGGCATCATGGTAAGGTTCAGCTGCTGTATAAATGTGTTGCGTCTGCGTTGGATCCGGTCGCTGAGCTCCGCTGGTAAGGGATCCTGGCGGCTTGTGCGAATGTGGATATCGTGTGCGATGGAGTCTATCAGAGCGGGCTGTAGGCCGCCTTTTATCAAGATTAGTAAAAGAGGTCAGAATATTTAGTTCTGTGTAGGGAATCTTACTGAACTTGAGACTTCTGCGCAGGGGGACATCATCTTCGAATGGTGAGCCTTGGCCAAAGACAAAATCGCCAAAGAGGGAAACAAGGATTGACTGGATTAAGAGAGAGTTGCGGATTTCAAATTGGCAGGTTTCYACCTTTTCCTTGACGGTTACGCCCTCTGGAACATCGAGAAGTTTGCGAAGCAAAGAGATAAGAGCATTTCCTCGGCCGACTGGTGGACTTGATGGCTCATCTCGGATGTATGCGTTATCCCAAAGCGACATGCGAGCATTTGGCAGTGTTACTTTATTTGTAGCTGCAGCTGCGTAGCGCTTCAGAACTCCTGAGAACTCTCGCAGGGGATGTGAGAGAGCGTCGTCGTCTAAGGACTCGTTGGCAAATTGTGGAAGTCTTGTCAAGGAGCCGTGGATGATTTGGCGTGGTTGAACGCGGAGTTTGTCCGCACACGGAGGACATAGCCACGGTTTGTTCTTGATTTGCAGGTCAAGAGCTTCATAYAGTCGRATCCCATAATGATCGTGGAGATAGGGGGCATCAAAATGCTTCTTTGTGCAGCCTGGACCATTGCAAACAATGAATGAGGGGTTTCTAGATGCAGGAAGCATTCCATGAGAATTGGGCACTCTTGTCGATGTAGACGGTGCCATAGGAGACACTTCAGCTGAGCTGCTCGTATCGGTGGCATCAATAACTTCTGGGCGAGGAGATGGGTATCTTGTTCTCTTATTGGATGATTTGGTTGAACTGGAAGCCGTTCCTGCAGATGAAGGCTTAATAGCTCTACGTTTAGTCTCTCCGGCATCTAACGCACGCGGCTGTACTGGTCGCGATACTGTGTTTGGATGCTCCACGGTGAGGATGATTTCCGGCTTCTTCCCGACGTTCTCAACTCTGTCCTTTGCACTCCCCTGATCTTTTGATGCAGAGGGCGCTTCTGCTTGGATAGTCAAGGCACCAGACTGAAGAGGAGGAGCGTCAGAGCGTTCCGTATGCTGAAGGGTAGCTCGGCTTCCCATTGCCTGATCTATTCTCTCGTGAAGATTACGATAACTTGTATGCAGCTGTTCCTTTCTATTGCCACCTTTGACAAAAGCTCCAGGGGCAAGACGACGGAGCTCAGCCCAAGAAGAAACAGTGGCCGCCACTTGTAGGACCTGACGGACTTTGGGTCTAATTTTCGGATCCAATACTGTGACTTGCGAAGAAGACATGACGGTGTTCTGTGGCAAAGTCGTTGCCGTTCCAGGTGCTGGCGTTGGTATTGGCATCGGTGCTACAGTAATATACGAGTTCAGCGCCTTTTTGCCGATTTTTAGTATATGCAAGCCTTTTTCCTTTTGCATTATTTATTTTATTATTAAAATAATAATAATTTTATAATTTTTGGCTTAAATTTGATAAATAATAACTTAAATTGTTTTTTTTAATTATAGCTAATAGTTTTATAAAACAAATATAGTTTTCTATTTCCCTAAAAAAAACTATAATTTAATTAAATAATTAATTAATTAACTTAAAAAAAAAGATTTTGCTAATATTACTAATAAATTTAATATTATTATTTAAATTATATAAAAAATATATAATAAATAAAAGCAAAAATAAAATCTAGGCGTAAATCTACAAACTTAGCCTAGCCTTATATTTAAAATTATATTAGAAATCAAAGAATTTATAGTTAAATTATAGAATTAAAATAATATATTATACCAAAATAAAATTGTAAATTTGGTTTATTTGTAATTTAATATTTAATTAATTTAATTTAAAGTTTTAAAACTTAAGCAAAAACTATAATATTTCTATAAAAAAATATATTTAATAGTAATTTAGCAAAATAATAATTTTATTTAAAATTTTAAATATAATTTTATAAAATAAAAGCCTAAGTAATTAGTTTTTATAAATGAATTTACTTGTAATAAATATATTAAAAATAAAAAATAAAAATATATTTTTATTGGCGTTATTTCAAAAGTCAAAAAATAATTAAGTAAATCCGAATATTAGTTAATCCTATTAATATATATAATTAAAAGTTATTTTAAATTTATTATTTTTTAAAAAGAAATTATAATTAAAATATTCGAAAATTAGCTAAAATTCAATATTTTTTTAGAATATTATTTAAACAAAAAGATTTAAAATATTATTATTATAAATAATATTTTTATTTATAAGAGCCAGCGTGTAGTTGATATGTGCGTATTAGTAGAAATGTATGTTATTTATTTACCTCTTTATTTCCCTTTTTTAAACCCTATTGAAAAAAATTTCTATAATTTTAAGGCATATATTCGCTGTAATTATTATTTTTAAGTAAATAGATCATATACTAACTTTAAAAGCTTTTTATAGAATATTATTAAAAATATAATAATTGGATTAAAAGCAAAAAAAAGAATTATTAAATATTTTTGAAATTTTAGCTATAACTTTAAGCAATTATATTAGTTTTTTATTATTATTTATTGTAATTTTATAGTTATTATATATATTATGTTTTTATTAAAGTAAATTTGGATTTTTTATATTTTTTATGTGCATTTAATTACTTTTTAAGGAAATTTATATTTAATAATTAGAATTTATTTTTTAAGTTTTTGTGTATTTTTCTAGCCTATTAAATATAAATTTGGATATAAGGTTGTAGATTGCGCATATATTAAAGTTAGTATATTCATTCGGGTTATAAAAGCTAAGCGAAGCTTAAAACCCTCAATTAAAACCATTATTATTACTTTTGCTATTTTGGTTAAAATAATTATAATTAATTAAATTATTGAATTTTCTTTGGCTAATAATATTCTTATTATTATTATTAAAGTTATTATCGCCGTTTTTAAAAATAAAAAATAAATAATCAATAGGATTATTATTTTTTTTATTAGATTTTTTGTTATTTCTAAGGGCGGAGTTTTTTCTAAAAAATGTACTATCATTAGGGAAGTTTTTATAAAACTTTTTAAATGTATTAATTTAGTTTATAATAATTAATAATAAGCTCTTTGGCAGTTTTGCGCCGTTTAACCAAAAGTTACAAATATCCTTAATAATTTAATTTTTTTTTTTAATTTTATATAAAATTAAATTTATATTTTACTTATAATTTTAAAATTTATTAAAATTTATTAATTATTTGTAGAATGTTTTTAATAGTATTTAATTGGTTTTCCTTAGTTGTGCAAATATTAAAAATATAATTGGAATAAAGGGTTAAATTAATAGCTTTTTATAATCTTTATTTAAAAAATATAGCTTTTGCCGGTAAAATTAAGATCGAGCTAATTTAGGCATTAAGTGATTCTTTTGCAATAATAAAAATGCAAATCAATTTCAATATAGTATATTAGCGGATCCCTTTATAAAAATCAAAAAAATTATATTAATAGCGCTATTATTATATAAATTATTTAATAATAACTTTAGATAAAAATATTCCTAATAAATCCAAAAAAAAACTTACAGTACTTAATACTGTGGTAGAGTGGGTGCACCCCAGTCCGCGTAAAAGTTTTTCCGCTCCACTTCAGTTCATGTTACATATAGCATTAGAGTTGAGGTTCCATAGACAGCATTTGTACTTTAGTTTGTTTACGTGTTTGCACACCGTGCATTTGACGGCACACCCTTTCTGCTCCTTCACAATACATAAACATTAGTATTAAAATAAAAGATAATTGCGCCTATTAATACAAAAATAGCATTATTAAAGGTATAAAACCCAAAACCATATAATTTGGTATTATTAATATTTGAAATTAAACTAATAGTATTTATATATATTTTTTTATTAAGGCATTTAATTTCTTTTTATTTAATTTTGCTTTTAAAATACTAATAAACTAATAGCTAAATTTATTAATTATATATTAGCTATATTTAATTTGCTTTATTTAAATTACTATATTTCGGATTTTAAACTAAATATATTTTTGAAATTTAATATTAATTTAATATATAAATCTATGATTTATATAAAACCTTAGTTTATATTTCCATTGGTTTTTTAGTATATACTAAATTTCTTTAAATATATTTATTTCTTAAGCTTTTGTATTTGCTAGTTTTTGCTTTATTTAATTTATTGCAAATCAAGGGCTTTTTTTTTTGTTTTATAATATTTTTTTATTTTTAGATAATATATATTAAATAATTTTTTTTTTGGATTTAGAAATTTTAGATTTATCTTTGGCAGAAGCTTCGCTAGATACATAGTTAAAACCTTAATTTATAGTAATACTTCTAATTCGAATATTAGTTTTAATTAAGATCTTTTTGAATTTCTTTTATTTGCTATGGCTTTTAACCGGAATAGTTTAATTATTTTTAATCGCTTTATATTTACTAATCTAAAAAATTGGCGCGCGGAGTTTTCTTTTATATTCTTTTTTTTCTATATATGCCTTGATTTCTAGGTCCGCCTATTTGTTCTATTTATCCCATTGAAACCGATCGGAATTACTAAAATTAATAATACGAGGTTTAATTTATACTATTTTATTATTTAGAAATAAAAACACTTTGAGGGTAAGGCTAAAGAAGGGCGAAGGAAAAAAAAGATTTGATTTAAAGGTTTTTAATGCCTTCAAAAGTAGTATAAATATTAATAACTACGTTGGCGAAATTTGTATATTTCCAAATTTAATTATAAATTTTTTATTTGGTGGTTTTTTATTATTTTTATTATTAAAAGCAATTGTTTTTAAAGAAATTTTAGATTTTAAAATAATAAATTTTTTGGCGGGTTTTTTTACTTTTGTTTTAGTAGGCTTTTTTCTTTTCCGGTTAGAGAAATATTTTAGAAATATAATTTAATAATATATAATATTAAAAATATTAATATTATTTAAATAAGTAATGCTAATAAAGCTATTAGCAGAATAATAAAGTATTTGCCATTGTTTAGCTTATTTTCACGGATTTTTGGTATATATACGGGCAAAAGTTTATACGCGCATATTAAAAATCGGCAAAAGGCATTGAACTCGCATATTACTATATGATTTTCTTAGGCTTTTGGATGTTATAGGGCGGCGCGTTGAGTTCGCCCCCAAGAAGCTTATCAAAGCCAGTCGCCAAAGCCCGATTCTCTTCATGGGTTGCGGCCAGACCAGCGGAGATCGAGGGCTTTGTGTTGTTGGATGCGTTCATTGACCCTGCGTATAGAATTAAAATAGTCAGTCTGGAAAGATGCTGGCTTATGGCGTGGGCATGCCAAAGGTGTCTGTATTCTGTGTTTGTCGCGATGCGACGGAAATGCTGGTGTGACCCCAGCCTCGCTCGATTCCCGAGACAATGATTGTGGGCAGCAAGGGGCGATGAAGGGGGCTGCGATTGGAGTAGTGGACAGCTCACCGAATCGAGTGGTCTTGGTTGGGTGAGTCTTGGGATCTGAGCGGGGTTGAAATGTTGGATCTGAGCAGGGTTGAAATGTTGGTTGAAATGTTGGTTCCCGTCGTCTGAAACTGAGGACAGACAACGGCCAGACGGCGCGCCTACAGTGCAGTACTGTAAACGGAAGCAACGGTGCGCCCTTYCAGTGAATGTGCTCSGTGAACACACTGGCCGGCGGTGAATCGTTCCTGCATCTGCCGCCATCCTCAATTTACTCTACACTGCGCCTCGCCTAGCCTTGCCGTACCTTCTTCCACTGCACATCTCTTCAAACAGAAYCTTTGCGACCTGCCTTTCAATTTCTCACTCTCCCTGGAACATACATAGATGTCAACCATCCTCGTCAGATATCTGACACCCCTCACTTTCTCTTCCGACCAAATTAAGCCATMGTCCCAACCAAGACATGTCGTCTTCCAAGAGACTGGGGACGGCCAAGTGTAGTGGTAGAGGTAAACTTGTCTTCTCAGGTGTGCTTGGTTGTAATTGCTGATTTCGAAAGGCGGAAAACACAAGCAGGCATCCAGCTCCCGAAAACTCGCCGTTTCGTCGCCACCGAAGAACGAAGAGCGCAAAGAGTGCAAAGAGCGAAGACTAGTTATAGGTATTGATCTCGGAACGACGCGAGACGCTGTAGCCAGCGCGGAGTACGATGGCTCCGGTGCTGAACCTGAAATTGAGAACCGCGATTTCTCCCCCGATGCCTACATGGATCCTCTTCCTTACCCCCCAACGGATCTATACTACCAACCAGGGAGCCGCCTGCCATTGACTGGTTCGAGTATCAGGAAACTCTTGAAGCTATCTACACATAAGCAAGACTTCGACCATAGTCGATTACTCCGTTGTTGGAAATTGCTGTTCCATGGTACGTCCCAAGTCGTCCCATAAGATAGGTTCTCTCAATGTCTATTCTGCGATGAGACATGCTGATTCAACATCGTGCAGATCATCACAATGATCCCACTATCCAGGAGGTTCAAGACAGATTGGAAGCACAACTTCAGCAACTTGGGAAGGACCGATATGATCTCTTGCATGACTGTGAGTGCGTTTTCAACTGAATGAGCTTCACTCTTACCAGTCATTTCATCATCAATTTCGGTGTGCGTGCTGCAGTCCTATCATTGCTCCGCTTGGATTTTCCTAAGCCTTGTAAGCGCGGACCGAGTGCTAACTCTTTGATTTCCATAAGGGGTCGAGGTTAAATACCAAGAAATGTTTGAGAATCTAAAGCTGTCCCAACCGCGGTTCAATCGGCTAAAAATCGAGATCGTTGTCGCGGTACCTCCGGGGCGTTCGACGGTGGTGCACGAGAGGGTGCGCCAGGCTTTCGCGCAGGGTATAATCGAATCAAATGCAGTGTCACTAGCGTCAGAGCCTGCTTCAATGTTCAGCTCGTGGGTATTTGAAAGTACACACAAACAAGATTGGCAAGTATGTACACTGGGTTGCGAAACAGTTAATCAGTAAGCTCACTTAGTGTTTTAGGTTGGCCAAAGCTATTTGGTAATCGGTAAGTCAAATCCAAAAGCCTTTCCTTTTCGGGCCCTCTCCACAAGCGCGCTATTATCTTGCTGAATTATAGCAACGGTGCTCTTTGGGACACTTGATACTGACACTGATATGCGAAACGTAGACGGCGGCGGCGGAACATGCGTCAGTACTAGCCTCCTAGATCATAACGACTAAACTTACAATATAATAGTGCTTTGTACGCTTTCGCATTGAAAGCATCGAGCCTCTGGTTTTTCTTCAAGAGTATGCAAGCGAAAGTAGGTTTTTTGTGGCTCTTTAGCACTTCGAAGCTAACGTATCAAAATGCCTCATTTGCGGTGCCGAAATGATTTCAGATGCTTTTGTGCAACTCGCAGCTTCCACGGTTCCTCGCAATTATCCGAATCGCAAATGGCATTTAGAAAGAATGAGGCGGGAATTTGACGATTACACAAAGAAGTTCTTCAAAGCAGACGGGAAGATGACTTGTGCGATCGAGAAGCAGAATGGCAGTGATGAGTTTTGGCAATTTTCACAGTCGGTCGCCCGTGCCAATTTTCACAAATGTTGCTGTGCTCACACATCGGATAGCCAACAGATTGCGGCCTGCTTCAACAAGTGCCTGGACAAGCCTCTGGAAGGTGCTCAACGCCAGCTAGCGAAAGGTAGCCATYCTGTTGATGTAAGCGGCTTTGCGACACTACGTCCATATTGGTAATACTTTGCTAAATTCGCCAGGTCATACTCCTTGGAGGCGGGCTTTTCGCCAACCAATACGTAAGAAGCCACATTCAAAAAGCCTTTCCCTCGATCCAAGTTCTTATGCCTTCACCGAAGTAAGCCATATCTGAGCTAGTTTAGTACTTAGACCTAGCTAAGTTCATCCAGTGAATTCAGTAAGGCTCATGTCGCCAGAGGCGCTGTCCGGGAGCGATGTCTTGGAAGATTCATCCGAACGTGTTCCTTTACAGCACTTAAGGCGGTTGGCTCTTTCCTGAAGGTGGAAAAAAAGCACCGAGCTCTTCCTTTCTTCGAGAAGCTCCATGTATGCATGCTTCCTTAGCAGTGATTCCCTGATCTGGAGGATTCGGGRGTATTTGGACCTCGAACATCCTGGATTCTATTGTCTTGGCAATTCTGARCCATTGAAACACCCCCGAATACTCTGAATTATTTCCTGATTAACTAATGCTGACTCGGAGAATTTCTAGGTACAGCAGGGTTCTGACGGCGAGGACTATCTATACGTCGCCGAAATCGTAGCCAAGCCGGTAAGCTTTTTTCCCTAGACCCAAACTAGATCAAGATCAGCTGCTAAGAAAGATTTCAGGGCGATAGCGGGGAAAGCCTGATGGAGGGCAAGTCATTCGAAAAGAATTACGATGACGCGAGAACGAGGCAGCTCCCCGTGGACACTCACAAAGTTCCTATCACAGAGACTTTTATGACTTTCAAGTACAACGCTACTGCAAAYGAGGAATTCCTGTTTTATTGCACCGACAAGACATTCGTCAGCATCCGYGGTACTGCAGGTATTCTCGCATTACATATCCGCATGTTTTACATACTGACTAGTCGCAGTTCCCTTCCCAGAGACATCCAATGAAGTTAGCTGGAGTATCGAGCACGGAGTTGATGATGTTAATTTTGAAGATCTGGAACTCAAACAGTCTGGTGAAGGCCAGTACAGAGTTCTAAGATACACGCTTCACATGAAGATCAACGAAATGGAGACGAAGTATTCCCTCAAACTCTGGATGAAGGCTACCGATAAGGATCCGGTCACACATAGCTGTACGTATATTTCTAGAGTATTTTTACCACTGATGAAAAATTGTCGGGAGTAGGCGAGAGCTCGTCTGCTCCCGAGTCTCCCATTTTCTCGCAAGTTTTGAAACAATGGAAAACTCCCGAATGCTGACTTCAATTTCTTACAGTGCATCCCGTTGAGCACGTATCGTTCCTCACTGCACACGAGATCTCACAGAGGCTCGAGGAGAGCTATGAAGTGGAAGATGACGAGCGACAGGGGGAAATTGAGCCAAGGCCTCTGCCGTCACAGTCATCGGAACCGGAGCCACAATCGGACCGTGTCATCAATACTTCAAGTCTGTCTGTCGACCGAGAGCGAGGCCGTACTGGAAATCAGGGTATGTGTATTTCTAAGCCTCCCGTTGTCCCCAGTCTTCTGAGACATTAAGATACTGCCAAATGCTGACCCCGAATTCTTGCAGTAGACCTTCTGACAAGAGGCAAATATTCCATACCCGCACGGCCCAGCAATGACGACGGTGGTAATGCGAAAGCAGTCGAGCRCCAGAAATCCATGACAAGTTTTGAAAGCCCACATCGACGTCCCGCTACCACATTTACTTCACCTGAACGCGAGAGGCCTCTCGATCCCTATGATGATTATGGGTCAGCGGGAATACCACAGCGACCTAAGAGGCGCAAGACTCAACACGTGGCGGAGAATATGAAGTCGTGGGATCAGGTCGACGAAGAGTTTTTCCACCGATGAGGCGGCCCGGGCAACAACGAAATGTGGCAGGCAATGTGACGCATTTTCAGTGTCCCAGTGCGACTGGGACATTCGAATCARTGCCTCTTGTTCTGTCCAGCATGAGCCCTAGCAAACAACACTCATGACCTCGGGGTATCTCCAAGAGCTCCACATGGATATCATGGAGTGAGATTTAGCACAAATYTTGACTTTCACCTRGTACTGTACTCGCTTTCCGAAATTTTTYATTACATTTGGGCATGGGTCATGTCCCGCCCAGTCCAGACGATTGCTACTCGAGCTTCTATACTCTCGTCTGCGATAAATATACAAACCATGAACAGCCATTGAAATGCACTAGAGCAGGTACCGATACTCTGGGTTCATGTCCTGATGGCGTGTTAGTATCTCAATAAATTCTATTTCAAGTAAAATAGAAAGGGGACTTACACCCAATTCTGTCTTCTCATACTCAGTCAGGCCCACATCCACTGGTGTCCTATCCCGCTTCCTGTTCTCCCACACCACCGCAATGCCATAACACAGGCACGAGAACGCACTTAAGCATAAGAACCCCAGACAAATGCTATACCCCTTCTTGTAATACGGCGCATCCTTCTTCAAGAACGCATACGTCGCAATGATGCCGCCGATATTGCCAAACCCCACCTGCCACGCCGTGCCCACAGCCCTTCTATGATGCCCGCCAAGATTCATATTAAACCAGCACACAATGACCGGCATCGCAGAATACGCGCCCATTGTGACCAAGAATAGCGCCGCATATTCCAGGTCCTTGTTATGGTGCACCGAGATCAGGATGCTAAAACCCGTGATCGCCACACAAATCGGGAAGATGGTAAACGCAAAGCGATGCTTGCTGAAGTCCGACGCGAACGCAATCAACATCGCGAAGCCGAACGCGCACGCCCATGGCGGGACAGAGTACAGCTGCGTCTTGATCGCGCTGTACCCGTACGTGCTGATGATACTCGGCGCGAAGAACGCGTACCCGTACGCCGGGACAATCATGCCGAAGTACATGAACCCGCCGAGAATAACCTTGAARTCCTTGAACACSCKSCCYACATCYCTGGGCGTGATCTTYCGCTCYGCTGCCGACCGRCCYTGGTCTACYTGCAGCCGCGCCTTCACGTAGTCCTTCTCTTCCTGCGTGAGCCATTKTGCGTCCTCGGGGAAGGACGGGATGAAGAAGAAGAAGGTCAAAGAGACAACGCAGGTCAGCACACCCTCGAGGATGAAGATCCAGCGCCAGCCATGGTACCCTCTCAWCCCATCCATCTTGCCGATCGCGSWAGCCAGCAGTCCGCCRAACGCGCCCGCSAGCGTCGTGCTGCTGAAGAARAAGCTGTACCGCCGTTGCGCTTCGCTGCGCTTGTACCACATCCCGATGAGATAGAAACACCCCGGGAACATCCCCGCCTCAAACACGCCCAGGAAAAACCGCGTCGCCAGCAAGCCACCATAGCTATGCGTCAGGCCCTGGCAGACACTCACGAGCCCAAACATAAACATACAGCCGCTCAGCCAGATCCTCGGACTGAATTTCTTCAGCAGGATGTTAGACGGGATCTCAAAGACTACGTAGGGAACGAAGAAGATGGTCAGCGCGGTGTTGTACTCGATGTCCTTGAGCTTCAAGTCCTGCTGGAGCTTGAACAACTTCGCGTTCGCGATGTTGACGCGGTCCAGGAAGGCGAGTAGGTCGATCTTCGTCATTAGGCGCCGCTCCGTGGTGTGTGGTGGGCACTGCACGTGCAGCTCGTCGTACTCGACGGGGTCATCTTGGTAGGTGTTGGGCGCGTAGTAGGGGTTTGGGGCGCCTTTCATTCCTGCTTCATGATCTAGGTCGGATGTCGCTGGCGACGCTGGTTTGGATTCTGGAGAGGGTTAGGATCTGCTACTGCTCAAGCGGAGGCGCATTGCTGCTACGTCGGTGAGCCGACTTCACTCACTTTTCCACAACATCTTGGCTCCAGCGCAAGGCAATTGCTGAACTCAACTCAATTACGAAAGCACCTCACACAGTCTCAAGAACCCGCGACGACTCTTGTGGCCACGGACACGGGGGGATGATAAATAAATTCGCAAAGGGGCCGACCGACCCCGGAAGATGCGGCGCGAAGCTAAGTACATATCTGAGTAAGCACCTCCACTCGCAAGCCGCCAGTCGGTACACCTTAGTCTATGGATATCGCAAACGACAGGGTTTGGACGATCCCCAGACCCGCGGCCAAGCTAGCTTTGGTGCACCAATTCTGCATCTTTCTCTGGCTGCATTTCATTTTCGTACGCAAAACCAATCATCTTAAATACGAAACTTGATTATACAATAGGATATGCCTCTCATCAAAGCAGATAGTCGTTCGCAAAGGAAAAAGCAGAGAATTGTTGCACCTCGGACCTGGAGGATTCTTGAGCGACACGGGAAAGGCTTGAAAGAGGAAAGCTTGATGGGGAAGGTGTAGCCCCGATCCGCTATTGTCGGGACGTTGATTGGATGGGCTGAAAATGCGGGGTTGGGGGGGTGGGATGGCCAGGGCCAGTGGCTGGCGCCGAGCTGTCACGGGATGAGGGTGTCGTGACTTGCAGTATTGCCTTGTTAGGAAAATGGGCAGTTCCTGGAGCCTTGAGTCTTGAGCTTGAGTCCCCTAAGAATGCGATGCAGAGGGAGACATGGTGAGGGCAAGATTGGAGATCTGAATAAGCTGCGGCGCTAGTCTGCAAAGAGAAGAGTAAGCCCTTGCTAATCAACGGGCACAGCATTTCCCTCGGGGCTTTAGCGAACAAGTTCTTGAGCCTAGAATAATCTAAATCTGCGAACTGCTTCATTGCTAGGTTTCTTTGGCTATCAATATGCGAACACTTCAAGTGCAGAATCTTTCTTTGCACCTATGGCCCGGGGCATCGCCTTTGAGTGAAGGTTTGACACAGCCTTTTAAAACACTTATGTTTCTTGCCTGATTAACGCAGTCACTATTTATGGCAATGGATCTATCAAGACTTTTGCTTGTGCCTGGGTAGATCCATCTATAAGCAAAGCTATGAGAAAGTCACGTCGGGGTCACGTGATTTAAGATGTTTCTGTGCATTGCATTCCGCAAGAACGCTACTGGCAGACGAGTAGAAGGCTTAGTTCCATTGAATTTCTTTAAGGTATGGGTTATTCATGGTAGACGTCAACATAAATTAGCGTTGCTCAAGTGATTTACGGTTTCTTCGTGGCATTGACTTGTACCTTCCGCGTATTACTAGCGTCTTCTCCATGGGCAGACGAAAGGATTCGAGCCGTGAGGCAGATACTTGCATGCCTTCCTTTCCTATGACTGGTAGCATTGCAGAAGTCATGACATCAGGAGCAATGTCTCTTTGATGGGTAATGAGGCAACAGTAGTCCCCGTGTATAAGACAAAGCCCGCAAATGACACTAGGAAAACAAATCATTCAAACATGCACCCAGTCTCTTTGTCCAAGGTATCCTGAGCCTCTGAATTGGTAAGCATGGGTTGTTCTTTTATGTTCATAGGATTGTATTGAGGCTGTGCAAGGAAAAGTCTTTGATTTTGACGAAGAACACTTGCGAGAACAATCACGCAGTACAAAGGAAAGAAGAGAACAACTTTGAAACAAGACATTTGAACAGCTAAAGAAAACAGGACATCTCAGACGAGGCTCTGAACAGTCGCAACGGTGTTGTTCGATCAGTGTATAAATATCTCGTCCTTCACCCCCTCAATCTCAACTTCACACTCCCCAGAACACTCCACTACCACTACCACTACCACAACACCAGACCAAGCACAAGCACAAGCAACCACAAAACCACACACCAAAAAAACCCTCCACAAAACAAAACCGTCAAGATGGCAGCTTCCAAGGAACTGTCCGTCCTCGTCGACTTCTCGGAGCGCGGCGATCGCGAAGGTGCCCCCTCTCCAGAGCCCGTCCCCCGCTCCCCACCCGCAGACCGCGAGTAAGAGCATCAAAATGCCACAAAAAAACCACCAAAAAAATGGGAGGTAAGTAAGTACTTCTTTCTTTTGTAGGCGTTGGGGAGTAACGGAGTTTGGGTCCTCTGGTTGATTTCTGGAAAATGCAAAACAACAAAAAACAAAAAAGGTCTTTGTTTGGCGTTTGGAGTTTAGGAGTAATAAAAAAAAGAGAGGCCGAGTGGTCTTTCTTAGATAATAATAAAAGTTTGTTTTCTTTTAACTGAATTGTGCCTACTTGATGAACAACGTGATTTACTACCCATGCAACACCCACTCAAATGTTAAAACTGAATATGAGTGTCCTAGTGTGCGCTATCCTAACATATGTTATGCCAGATGCTGCTTCACATCCACAGGCTATCATGAGCCAACGTCAAACATCTTCAGATCCTCAACGCAGCCGGAGAAGGAATACGTATAACGTCCGCCCCTGCGTAGCGAGACACCCGTCGTGCCGAGACGCATCCGCTTTCTGGGTATCGCGACTCTCTACCTCGTAAATATCTGAAGTCACAATCAGCAATTTGTTGGTCCTTAGATATTTATCCTTAGAAGTTTAGCTAGCAGCAAGAAAAATACAGCCACGTTGGCCATGGTGTCGATCGTCCCGTTTACACCATTAACTTTACGCCTTAGCCATAGACATATTTTCGAATCTTGGCGCAACTCGACGACAGTTCTATCGACAAAGGACCTTGCTCTTAATTTGAATACATTTAGTTGGGGAGAATGTACATTCCGAGCTTCTCCGGGCAAAGAGGTGGATTATTGGTCTTTGTAGAGAAGACTTGGTGCGCTTAGTGATGCTGTATTATATTCGTGGCGCATTCTTCAAGAAGCGGCAAATATTCGTCACACCACTGCTTGGCGTAATAATTCCTAATTTTCTACTGTATTATATATCGGAAAATATCTGAATCCACCCCTTTTTAAAACATAATATCTCAATCCACTTTTATATACTGTGCAAGGCCAAAAGAAAAAGTAATTCTTTAATAGGATCTGGCAAATAAACAGTATTAATTAAAGTCCAAAGTAAGGGCTAGATTAGGTTATAAATCTTGTTCATATGCTTAAAGAAGTGAAGCTATTTGCAATTTATATATGGTTTAAGCCTATTACGTGCTTGGTCATATACAAATCGATTTACCCCGTTACAATATTCTAGTACAAAACTTAAAAAATGAAGCTATTCCCAGCTTTCAAATAGCAATATACAAAACTAGCTATTATTATATGTTATATATTGGCATATATATTTTATATTTTATATAAAAACTTAAAGAAGTCTTAGGGATAGGGTGGATTGAGATATTTACGAATTTAAATGGGTGGATTGAGATATTTTCCGATTATATATACTACTACTCATGTGACCTCTGCTTAGAAAAGGACCTGAATACTCCGTTTCCTGCCTGAGATGCTACTCTACTAGACCTAGTAGCTTTGCGACTCCATAGGCGTTCTCTTAGCTCGTGGAAAAAGGTAGCACTTTTACATTAAAGAGTTCGGGTTAGTAAAGTCTGGATTATGATAGAACCGAAACCTATTTATTGTCTTACGATTAGTCAATAGTAGAATTAACATATGTAACTTGTGAACGGGCTAGATCTGGTCAAGAGTTGAACTACCTGCACGACCATTTCTGGCCTGTAGTCATATCTACCTAGCACGCTATTGATTATTAAAGCCACTAATGAAACCCCAAAGTCTCGACAATAGCGACGGCAAACCCGCGGAATCTTCATCCGCCTCCG
>QYSG01002892.1:0-42994 GCA_003988875.1 Lachnum nothofagi
TCTTCATTTCGATGCTGCAGATACTTTACGTTTAAGATCAGATGATGAATTCGTCTTCCGGCTGTCACATTAAAAAAGCGTTGAATATTCTGTTCGCAGGCAGCTTCCTTCCCTGCCCACTGAATGAATGAACAATTACAAGCTCTCCCTCCTCACCTCGTGCTTTCTATTTCAACATCCTCAGTCTATCAGAGGGCATCTAGCTCTCCATAGCCGCGCCATGTATGGGCCCCAGACCTCTGACATGATTCATGAATGCGTGCTTGCCGATCACAAACAACTATTTACGGAACAACGATGAGCTGCCTCAAAATTACAGATGCACCACAAATGTGAGGACAACATCTATCAGGGTTATTTAGTTCAATATATTTTAGACCCACAATGAGTTTCATACCGTTGCAAGTTTGGGGACTGCAACCAGCATCTTTCAATGCGTGCTACATTAACTTGCATGCACAGCCCATCAACTACAGCCCTATTTAAGACTTCTTCTCATGAATGCATCAATATTTTTCCTAGCCTGAGCACTGCTTTTTTCWAGTCTCTAGTTCTTAATCTCAGCATTTTGCCCCATAACGCCGAGCAACACATACCGCTCGCCTTTTGCCACTGCAAAGTCATCATGGCTGAGTTTGACGCGTTCAATATTAACGATTATGTATTTGAGGGTGCATGGCAAAACTTAAGTAAGCCGGTGTTCCAGCGATTGGCATGGGCTCTTCGAGATTCAAAGGCGTTGTTCGTTTTTGGTGGCCTCTTCGCAATGCATGCACTTGCTCAGTC
Source organism: Lachnum nothofagi (assembly GCA_003988875.1). Taxonomy (NCBI): domain Eukaryota; kingdom Fungi; phylum Ascomycota; class Leotiomycetes; order Helotiales; family Lachnaceae; genus Lachnum; species Lachnum nothofagi. The sequence goes on from QYSG01002892.1 coordinate 787, forward strand.
TCGGTCCTGGACAGTCATACGGTACATTCTGTGCAGAAGAAACCGRAATATAAGGCTTGATGGCGACACCAGCTCAGATCCTCTCGAGTATCTCTCTCAGGCTGCCGCTATCAGAGATGTTTATCCATGGATTTCCTTCCAGGTATCGATAAAATGGAAAGGGATTAATAATTAATTTTACGCAGATTCATGCCAGGCATCAAGAATGGCACAGGATTGGCCCATTATATTACCAGTTTTGGGGAGCCTCGCAATCTTGAATATTGCGCTTTTCCTTATTCTGGGTGTTGCAGTACCCCTTTTGCTTTCTGAGGGAATGCTTGGCAAGGCACTTGTACGGTCAGAAATGACCATCAAATGCGAAAAGACGGACCCATTCGACGTCACAGAAGGCTCTAGCTCCTTCTCAAAATATCCCAATATGCATCAGCCACTTCGAATAGACGCGATCCTCCAAGCCAGTGAGAGTCAATCAGGTCGAGGATGCGAGAACGAATACTACATACACTCTCCTCAAAGAATCAGTGGGTGACAGAGATTGAAGCTTGGTTTACAAAAGGCATTCTGAATGCTATTGTATTCGCCCAGAAGGGAGCACGGTTTCTGCTATCATGTTGGCATTCGAAGCATCTCAAATTTCACGAATTCCTATCGCAGGATCCGCCGGATTATCAGAAGTACGTTCTCTGTGACCGCATCATCTTTCACGAATCTGACTACACCAATATCAACTTGATCGGCATCTGCGCCACCACAGCTGCACTTGTCATTCTGTGTATCGCCAGCTTTACAATCACTTGGATAGATAAGACATTAGGAAAGCTTTCTCGACGAGTCGCTCAAATTAGGAATCGTGCCCGCAACCAGCTAGCTCGGAGAGCGAAAGAAATCAGGACATTTATCATGAGAACGAAATGGTTCACGAAATGGAAGACATGGGAGCCAACGTCAAGACCTTTAGGCAGACATTTTTTTGTTTGGCTCATCTCAGAGTCTAGACAATGGTTGCGCCACCGCCGAGCCAAGTCACAGCTGCCTAGGCCATACTTTGAAGACACAGAGTTTGCTGCTGGTTTCATTTCTCGGGAGGGTCTCGGGGCAAAGTGAGGCAGTAAGCCAAAGTCGGAGCTTGGTTTTGTTTAGGGTGTTATAGAGCTATTTCCGCACTGCATGGGTCGTTAGAAGACAGGCAGGYAAAGGAGTTTTAAGCTGAATTGRAGCGGAATGTGCTCACCTTGCGACAGTACTACTTCTAGAAGCAATTGCATCCAACCGAATGACCAATTGGCTTCCTTTTGCAAAAGYATTTGTACAAGATCATTGTGCTTCGTATTCACAACATCTTCTCCATAGCCCACCCATTCGGCTTAGTCGAACCCTTCGCAGGCCTTTTCGAAGGGCGCTCAACCGCATCTCCCGTCTTCCTCTTCACAGGCTTCTTGTTCGGCGTCGGCTCCGCCACTTGTAAAACCGCATCCTCAGCATCTTCCAGCGTATTCCGTAGCCACAATATAACATCATATTTCTTGGGATTCGTAGGCCCCTCTTATCATGCAGAGCAAACGGAACCACTTCAGAAACTATAGGATTGGAGTCTCCAACTTGAGGTGGTCAACAAGTGCGACATGACCTGGGTGAAATGACTGAACAGCCGGTTGTGCAAGTCAGGTTCGATTCCGTTCGAGAGGTATGGCAACTCAACTGGAATTGGAAGTTCTTGCGGACCGGTTTTGATCAAGCCCACATTCAGTGGACTAAGTCAGTTCTTCTGGCACAAAGACTACGCCTGTCTCGGACGCCTATCCTGGGGACTCAACAACACGCGGGAACTCGCTGAGTTCCTGGTGCTGGCATAATGAATGCCATAATTGAGATGAGTATCAAACTGACTGGCCTTCTAGCTGAATACGCCATTGACCTGGCTGGGGCAATAAGATTGACAGGAATCGACTGGTGTCTGTTGAGTGAAAATCAGGCCTTGAGGCTAAGTAGAGACCAGCGCACTTCCTGTCAATTCCATGTTATTGCAAGTAGCAGGTCGCAATTCAGGGCACCCTGGCCTTGAATTGCTATTTCTTTTAGCTTTTCTTACTGCGTTTCGGAATTTTCCATTGCTCCAGCATTTCATAGCCTTGACAGGAGAAATTCCCTCTTGCTTGGCTTGGCGGGTCTTGGCATATAGTAGAATGGGTACCTACCGGTAGTGGCTTCCCAGGCCCTTTCSTTTCCACTCAAATCGATCACCTCTGCCAYATGCCAAGAGAATCYGGATCAGGCAGCTCATTCTTTCTCTAATCACCACTAGGGATGTAGTCATCCAACACGTCGTCACAAAACGCTTCAAAAATTTATCCCCATGCATGCTTTCCTTTGTACTTTGCCATCTCTGAGGGCCAGGCATTGACTGCTTTTCGGAACGAGAACAAGTTGTCCTTCTCCTCTCGCAGAGCGACTACAGGCGTCATATAAGTGCGTACCATGAACATGACAGCCCCCGTACGAGCAAGCCTTCGGAGCGTTTGTCTTTCGTGCCTGATGTAGACATCTTCGATCTTTGGTGGGGTTGAGAACGTATCTGGAAATGGGTTTTGCTGAAATATCGTCGTGCCTACCTAAACGAAATAGTTGTTCCGTTGGACGGAGCTCTCGACTTTTAAACCAAGAAAGAATCTATTCTTGTTCTTAGTAGGAATTCCGTCCATCACGATAGGCTGTGAGAGTACTTTTCCATTGCCTTTCTGAGCTTTTCGTTCCACAGTGGCACCGACCCATGTATCCTCCACAGAGACCATCCCATTCTCTCTTGAATGTCCCATCCCGCTGGAGTTCTCGAAAAGCTTGCCCTGCTGTCAAGGACCGTTAGACGGTCAACCGCAATCGAATATGCGGGGCATTTACAGGCAGTATTCCTGTTGCTCACTTCCTACTCCTTGTAGAAGCAAGTTGATACCTTCTATCACCAATTGTGCTGCAACTTCTAGTGGATGGTGTACATATGGAGAAGTCACTTTAAAGGTCTGATCCGTGATTGCATTGTGGATATAACCAGGCTTAGCTTTCAGGAGCTTGAAATCTGGTGGGAAACGACGTTTCAGAAAGTTGACGACGCAGTCTAAGGCTTCTTCGCAGGCTTTCTCTGCAGTGGGAAGGCATTRCATGACCCTTGACGTGTTGTCAGGAGCAGGCGTCTTGTCAATGACGAGCCAATCCTCTTCGGGCATCTTGCGAAGTCCCGTAGTCATTGCGTATTTGCCAGACTTTTATGGCCTGTACGGGAATGGGACAACTGTTGTGTGAYCGAATTTTGGAAGTAGCTGGATCTGAGAAAAGCCCAAGGACTTTTCTTTGGTCTTGAATAGGATTCTCCTCCTCCAGATGATCAAGCAAGCACTGGCCAGACATACTATCGTCCCTCGAAGTAGAATTTCGATGAAAGTCATCGAATTAGAAGTTTAGACAGGTGATCAGGAGTGATGCTTAGTGCATTGAGAAGATTCTTAGATCGAGATATTTATGGCGCCTGAGAAAGTGAATATTTTTGAAAAGCCACGCTATTTATCAACACTACTGCGCTCCTATCGCGGTAGCTTGTACCCTTTCAATGAAATACCATTCAATGGTTCGATCAACAAGACAAGAGTGTGGATCGAGTTGACTTTCTGGTATCAAATCTTCTGAGCTCTTTGCATGGAAGATTGCGTACTCGTTACCATATCATGTCAAGAATATGACACGGAATCATTCGCAAGATTTCATCTTTCGTAAAGAATCCCGTGGCTTGCTCTTCTACAAAGTATCAACACGGCGACCAGGATTCCCCGTCGATGCATCCTGCAAGTGCGGCTCAAACCGCAAAGAGCGCTCTCAGCGCAGAAAACGACCCCGCAAGATTGGCAGACAGTACTTGGTCCGAATTCTTCTCCCGTTACTTCGCTGGTTGGCTTATGTTGAGACGAAAAAGCAACGTTTGATCACAGGTTACCACACTTGCTCGGGAATCTCAGTTGGCACATTCCAGCAGAGACGGTGATCAAATGATTGGATATGAGGAAGTTCAGAAATTCAAGGCAAACGAGTGTCCGCTGAACAAAACCTCTCCTACAAATCAGCGCGCTGCCTTCAGAGACCTCTACAAGGGACTTGCCTGTAGATTATCTCGAGGCAGATAACAGTCCACCCCGCGCGACACCATCGTGCGGGCACGAGCCCAAGTCCTTTGAAAAACCCATGAACCTTGGCCGGACAAAGGTTCGACCAAATGCAGATAGCTATGTTCACGTTCTAACTGCACGGTCAATATAGGCTGAACAGCGAAAGCCTCGCCAGTTTGGAAGTCAAGAAAGGCAGCCGTGGAGACTAGCGGACATCTACATCGGGGCTTTTACAACATGAAATTCTTGAATCTTGGTCGCCGCATGTTATCTATCAATCATTGATTTCGGCCTTTGACCACCATTTCTTGATACTGCGCCATCACGCGAAGAGCTGCATAGAACTTGAACCACATCGGGGAATAGACATACGATGAACAACACCTGCGTGAGGTGTGGCAAATTCGTTAGATAGAAAAATGGTCTGCCATATCGACAGTTGGATGAGCAGCGAAAACGAAAGAGTACATGAATAAATTATTGAAAAGAGAGCAGAGGGATCATTCCAAACGTGCGCATATTAAGGAAGATGCTGAATGGAATACAGCAAAAGCGTGACTTCGACAAGGGCACGGTTTCTACCTAAAAAAGACCAAGTACAGAGGTTCAAGGAGGGTTGTACCACACCGGCTCCGAATATCCTTCATCAAAATGCTTATAATTCTTAACTTTGTCATCCCAAGTCCAATATTCAGAAGACTCCTTCACAGAAAGAGCTTTCGCCTCGTCAAGGACGAGCTGCCGTCTTGGACCCAGTGTCTTACACTGAGTTACACCAAAGAGAGCCTGTTGAGAGTGTTGAAACATGCGAGGTATCCAAGGCAGCGGTTCTTCGCAGATTGACTGATCGAACCAGCCTGAAAGGCTGGAGGTTGGCTGTGTAGGTTGTCGTTTTCTTTGCAAATGCTTCGAGAGTGAGTTTCGCTCGGAAGGTTCTTCAGACACAGTAGTATCACCCGTCGACAGAGAATACCACTCTGACACAGAAGTGGCAGTCGAGAGAGAGCTGGTACTCTCTTCATTATCTGCTATGAAAGAGCTGAGCGAAGAAGAGATGTCCGTATTACTGCTAGCCGCATCCATCAAAGAAGGCGCAAGTTCATATTCCGTAGTATCGTCTGCTGCAGCGTTCAGAGCATGTTCTATCTGAGAAAAGGACTTGTAGACATATTCCAACTCGGCCTCAAGTTCTGCAACTGATATGTACCGGGCCTCATCGTGGTCCATGGGTGGCATTCTTTTTAATCTCAACAGCGTACCATCCTYCACCCCTTTCCTGAAACCATCTACTACCCGGTTTGAAAGCGTAGGGTCCGTTTTAGGACGTCTTTGGTGTACATCATGAGAAGAACCTCGAAGCTCAAAACGTCGAGGCTGTATTTTTTCTCTTCTCATTCTGTAACCACATCCAAATAGAATCTTGAAGTTCGCTTTTGGCTTTATGAAGAAAATCCCTTCTTCCGATTGATGTCCGAGCTTCTCACACGTCCAACGTATATGTATTTTTGCTTCGTTGCTAGATTTGTGACGTCTTGATCGAGTGGCAATTTTGATACTTGTGGAATAATACCTCGATAGGTAGTCGACAAAATGCTGAGAAACCCAATTGTCCTGACTGTCAAGGTCGCACAGCGCAATGGCAGGCATGCCACCAGGAATCGAGAGATCTGCCGCTCGTTCGATTTCGGTGATGAATGCGTATATATTCTATAAACGTGATTCAATTCATGAGAAGAACTATCTGGAGGATACTGGCTCAACTTACTCTGTGCTCTAACGATTCGAGGGCGCCCTGTCCTGCAGTGGCGTGCAGCAGGCCATCGTCCCGAATCATCAAAAAAATGCTCTGCGATGCTATCTATCTGTGCGGAGACCCACAGAACAGACAGCTTTATAGTATGTGCAAAACAGATTGAGCCTCGGCGGTCTGTCCCTCCGGGCGTCGCATGAGGCTTTTGAGCTTACTATYGTTCGGTGAGAGGAGTGTGGCGATGATGAGGCATCCTCGGAGCTGTCTCGGATGAATGCACGCCTTGTCAATTCAGGCCGCGCCCAATCCAAGCCTTCGCTTCTTAATCGAGAGCAATGCATGCCACCATTTTTGGGCAGATTTGCTGGATTGCAGCAGCCGGGCGTCGTCTCCAACACCTAGGAGGCTGTTTACATGATGGAGTCCAGGGCTTTCGAAGAAAGTATTTATAATGGATGTGCAATGATTGTGAATCCATTCCATAGAGCCTCGCCAGATGTTTTGAAATGGTGGAACCCACGGGGTACCAGAAACTCGCAAGTTTCATGACCAGTGAGCAGTATGATGTGTTTCGCAAATTCAGATCTGMAGCTTGTCGCGATTTGCTGTATTTGCAGGCGGAATTAGCAGAGCTGGAAGACGAGATTGCAGCGCTCTCGGAGCGTGATAGAAACATGCAAGGGGAGCAAGAACTTTACGCTGGGAATTGGCACCTGCTCAGTACCTCCAAAATTCGCAAATGTGGGGGCGAGCAATGGGAGAAAGCGGTCCAGATGAGAGACAAATTAAGAGAATATTGTATGACTTACTCGGTTTTGTACGCCTGATGTTGCTGACCAAACTCTTAGACGAATGTGTCTCGCGATATTCCATGATAGCAAACTTTCCACAAGCGAGGAAACGGGATGTTACTATGCTCAGAGACTGGATACTTAGGCCTGACTTGGGGGGAGGGATCCTATTCTCTGGAGCTGACCTCAGTCCATTGGGGCCGAAGAAGCCCGTATACCACGATGCATATTTATCTGATCTAATGACGCTCAGCCGCCGTACTGGCGAGAATGATCTTTTCACTCGACTACTGTCCGGTCCCGTGTTTCATGTGTTTGAAAGACTTTGGAGATATTTCAAAGTAAGTGCCGTCTCAAGTCAAGGAAAGCTGTACCGGAATTCTTACAGGAATTTACTCTAGAATCCCACTCCTTCCGATCCAGAAAAGAAACCAGCGGAAAGCAATCTGTTTCGCTATGCTGATTCGCATGTGCTAGGAGTTATCGATATATCTGGGACAGTCTTAGCTTCAATGACGCCGTTGGCCTCGATCATTATCCTGTACTTCGTGCAGAGCCCTGGATTTCGTCTGGCTGTAGTCTGTGCCTTCACCTTACTCTTTTCGACGAGCCTCGCCTTGGTGACGAAAGCTCGGAGAATCGAAATATTTGCATGCACTGCTGCGTAAGCCCCTCTCTTCTTCGCAAAGTTACAACCATTCTAACGAGATGGATCTGGAGGTTTGCAAGTGTGCAGGTTGTGTTTCTTGGGAGCACGGGTCCATCGTGTGTGACGGTTTAGACATTTGGCCGCCGTGAAGACATCAGGAAGCCTGACTAGAGAATTAGTTACACGAGGCATATCAATGGACCCATGTACTCTCCAGTAATTCAATGCTTCTTCAGCCCATGGAAGAAGCTTATTGCTCTGAAAGAAGCGCAGCATAGGCACCCTGGCTCGGCTCCGCCACGCAAATCGATCACCCTGTGGCTGATTGGAAGTGACCGAAGTTTGGGTGCGTCTGTAGACATGTTAACCTCCAGACTAGATGTCCCTCAATCTCCCCTCCATACATACAAACAGTCAAATCCGGTGGTTCTCAACAACCAGAAGTCCTGAAGTCTCACCTCTTTTTGTGTATAAGCCTTAATTGTATGCCGCCTTCACCTCTCACCTTAAATTCTGCTTAAAGTTCAGAATCCGGAGAACTCGCCGGAACAGTGATTGCAACCGCGCACCCAAACCGTGTTTGCAGTAACTACTCAACGAAACATTAGCCTTCGCCATTTAGCATTTAGCGTCTAGCAACGGGACCCTTATGCTCGAGCGCGTGCAAGGCTTTTTGGTACTGGCAACGATTTTTGTGCCCGCTAAAGTCTCTTCCTAATCCTGCAACCACCATCTACCACTRGGTTCTTGGAGCAGGACCGGGAAATCGCGTGTCCACAAGGCGCGGAACCCGTACGTCAAGGTTCCGGTTTCTCCATCTCCTATCACTGGGCCTATCGATAATTCTCCCTGTTCTTTAGGCTTTATCCTGACTTCACTTCAGACAAGACTTGAATTTTCAGCGTTGCTGGCCACGGTACATTTGCCCGACCGCTTAGATTCGCGAAAGACTTGACCCTTGCTGGTTCTTCGTCCTCTGGATTCCGAACACCGCTCCCTCTATTTTCTTGACCCAGAAACAAGCGGAGTTTGAGACAGGAAGTCTGTCCTCCAACAAAGAGTTAAGCTTATCTCCGTCGATCGAACATACCTGCCAGAAGCGACCTGAAAAAGGGACAAGGTTCTCGAGATATAGAGGGATAGGACAAGACGTGCTGTAGTCGGGGGGGCTGATTTTGGATGCACACCCGACAAGCCCAACGGGCCGGCATGCGTACATGGGCGGGCGGTAGATTAGTAGCGAGCTTGTCGCAAGAACCTCCCGCACCGGTGGCAGCCACCCCTGGATTCAGTTCTGATGGCCTCCTTTCGGGGGATCTTACACCAGGCAGTGTCGGTCTTGAGATCCCTGCGATGAGTCCATTGGCTAGTCAGAATGGAAAACCTTGGTACAGTCTTCGGGGGTTTTGGACGTACATTGCGAACCAAAGACACAAGATTCCACGCAGTTTCAGAATCTTCCGAGGAAGCGCGAGAGATCAAGGCAAACAAGAAGGGGGCCAGAAAGCGACACTGACTCCTCCTAGATCTAGGGTCAATGGCAAGACGGGGCCCAAAAATCACTCAACACCAGGTGTCTCCCACAATGCCGCCATGTCGACTCCCGTTGCTGCTTCGGAAAGAACAAGTATCGCTCATGCTTCAGCGCCAATTCCCATTATCAGGAGGGCTCAGACCCAAGAAGTTGCTCATCCCATACGGTATCACTCTCGTGATACGAAAGGGAAGGAAATCATGACTAAAGCAAGATTCGAAGGTGACGAAGGAGCTGAGTCGACGTCAAAGACGGAAGCAATGTCAACATTTGAGGGCCGCCATGAAGGATTCAGGCCAGCAATTCGCTCGGCTTCGGAATCGACCGAAGGAGAAGAAATGGGGAAGAGCTATCAGCCTAGGCCGCAAAAGGTAGATTGCGACGAATTCGTTTCTTCCGCTATCCTTTTCAGGAGTCCAATGGGACAAGATTCAGTGAAGCTCTTTTATGATACAATGTCCGACCACAACATAGCATCCGAGTCATTTGTTAGGGAATACGGCTTCGTAAAGAGACCCATCCTTCCAAAAGACCTCAAAGTCTACGACACTGCTAATGGAGAATTCGCGCCAACGCACTACGTTGAAATAGAGCTCAGGGACTCGCGACGTGGAATCAAGGAATTCACGAAGGCGTCATTCAACATTGCTAAGTCGATGGGAGGGCCCGGATTGCTTGTTGGCCGGGAGTTCATGCATCACCACGAGATCTCGCTGAACGCAAGGGAAGGTCGTGATGCGTTCGTCGTGACCAGCAGGAAAGCCAGCGACAGTGAGCGGTACCTTTTCAAGTTATTGGAGATGTCAACTAACCAACATTTACTTCAGATGCAAAAAAGGCGCAGCAGCTTCTGTTGGATCAAACTGCCAAAGCTATGGAAAAGGCGAAAGAATATCAAGGATCAAGCGCTGGCTCGACAACCACAGYAACAGAGACTTCTCAAGGACAGCAGCTTGCTATTTCTTCCTCTTCTCGCACCAGCACTTCGTCTTGYGTGAAGAATGACTCTAGGAAGTGAGCCACAAGACGTCGTTGGGAATTGGGTGTTGGGTAAGCTCTACTAGCATCATCACTCTTGGCCAAGCTCGGAGCAGTAAAGTGCCAGTTGCTAGATGCCGCTTATGAACACGGTGGCTTCGCTCTGTCTGCCCTCCGATCAGTCTCAATACCCGGACATATTCCAACAGTGCCTTACCTTCTCGRTTGTATATATTTGTCACAAGCATTTCTTTTTGTAGGCTTCACGGGGATGCAGGCAAGATCCAAGGTCAAGCGAGAGAGACTAGTGTTGGGCGCGGCGCAAGGGAGGATGTTTTCAATAGGGAACTGCTGGGCACTTTCGGACCAGCTAAAATATGATATATAATTGTTTGTTTGCCTACTTGGCTTCAAACGCTCTCGCTTCACATTGCATATGTACGTCTCCGGAAGCCATAACTTGGTGCGGACATCGGGATTGGTTCAGTGGCACGCATTGATTGCGGTGAGGAACCCTGCTATTTCATGAAGAAACATGATTAGCTGATAGGGAGACTGTTGTGCACGGCCCCGCTTTCATGCCGCAAGTTCTCCCGATGAATTACTTACTTTTCATGTTTCCGATACATTGTGAACCTTGAAACCCATTTCGGTAATGGGTGCGGAACAATATATGTGAAGGTGATAAATGGAAAGTTATCTAGGGATGCTGCTTATGCATAAAAATTGAAGCTTTTTCCTTGATATGTCGTCTACGCTACTGCTAGTAATAGTTGCAGGTGGCGTTGCTTTCAAAGAAGAAAAAGAATTTCTGTAAAGAATAGATCATCGGTTCTGTAAGAGCGGCGCCCTCTCGTCGACTGCTGCTTCACCATCTTCCTTTTTCCTCGGCATCTTCACAAACTTCCCGCCATCAACTTTCCTAACAACCCAACTACCGTCTTCCTTCGCACTATCGAAGAACTCCTGGTTCTCCTCGAAGCTTCTTCCGCCACTTTCCGGACTATACCTCCACGTCCACCAACCCGCAAAAGAATTTGTGGCTGCAAAGACTAAGAACAGCCAATACTTTAAATTATTGAAGCCTACCGGCGTAAGCAAAGTGATGGTGAAGTTCGCAATGCCCCAAATAATGACAGATATTGCACTTCCCTGCGCTCGCGCCGAGCTGGGATAAATCTCTGTTGGGATCAGCCAGACAGTGGCAAGCCATCCGATTCCAAAAATAGCGGTAGCAACGAAGAGCACAATACTCCCAGGGATTTCGACGGCGAGGTCTGGGATACCTGGGACGCTCATTGCTAGCGCGCCAAAGACGGTAAGAAGTGCAAAGGAGGTAGACAGGCCTATTGAACCCCAGATCATGAGCTTCCGTCTTCCGAAGACGTCGATGGACAGCCAGGCAAATGTCATCATCAAGAAGTAAGAGATGTAATTTCCCAGAGTGAGATATTCTGCCTTCCGAGTACCGAAGCTGAGAAGTTTGAAGATCTGAGGGCCGTAGACTGAGACTGCACCATAACCTGTGAGAGCTTGGTTGATCTGRCCCATGACYGTAACCATAGTAGGATGATATTGGGAACCACCAGGGATCAACATGTCTTTATATCCAACCTTCTCATCACTTTCGCCGTCTTGAGCTTTCTGGAGCTCTTCGAGTTTCTCTTTTGCTGCTTCCTTCCCATGGACTTTCTCCAATGCTTTCTTTGCGTCTTCTTTCCTGTCTTTGCTCACGAACCAGCGTGGGGTTTCCGGGAGCTGGCTGATCACGGACATGAGGATGATGGGATAGACCTGCATGACAATGATGGGAATACGCCATGCCCATTGATTCTGCTTCCCAAGTCCAATTGTGACGCCAAGATTGATAGCATACGCCATCAGCAGGCCGAAAATGTTCATTTGGAACTCCTGAGCCAGAGCTCTGCCGCGGGCTCCATCGGACGCAAGTTCACTACTATAAACGGGTATAATAGCATCAATACCTCCAACGCCCAGCCCCATGACTACTCGGCCAGCCACCATAAAAGCTATTGCTCCGCCATTCCATGGATTCGAGCCATTCATTGATAGTCCAGATATAAACATGAGGATGTTTCCGACTGCTGTCGTAGCAAGACATGTAAAAATTGAAGGCTTGCGTCCTCTTTTATCTGCTAGCCAGGATGCTATCACTGCTCCCATAGTACAGCCCAAGTAGTATACTGACACAATTATGCCAACGATAGGAGACTCTCCGCGTATCTGCATAGTTCGAAGGTAATCATGATTGGTATTGATAAGGGACATCATTCCTAATCCATGAATTAGATGGCTTAAAATCCGAGGATCATAGAAGACTACCTTGATCATATCCATAAAGGGCTATAGCCGTGCTGGAAAAGAGCACAATTTCATGTTTCTTGGAAATGATCGGGAAGATGGAGGAACTGCCTCCAGTTTGAGGAGGATTCGGCATCTTGGGGGTATTTTGGATGGAATTGTAAAGCAAAGTGTTGCCTTGTGAAAGATACAATTMTAGCTTCTGTGCGTTACCGTGTTCCAAGATTGGAAAGACGACAGGGTAGCAGAGAAAATTTCAAGAAAAGAGAAGAGTTTTCCCCTAAACCTGCTAAACACAGTCGAGGGGGATCGTCAAAAGCCCGCTGCCGATGGAGAACCCCGCCAAACGTCACCGGTACATCGGGCAGCCCAGATTTCTCTAGATTTTCCWGCTCTCTCYATATAYTCCAGCTCTCTCACTCACCACTGATTCCCGCACGCTTCGCCGCACGCCCTGGATCATGAGGCTATACTTCCTCAGCTAGCGCAGACTCCCGCCGATGTTGAGTGAAGATTGCCGGGGAGGAGAAAGCTGCGCGTATCGCGCGTCTTCACATGCCCAGCACTCTATCAGCCGACCTTGGCACCTGGCTCTTCAGAGATGAAGCTTCAAATATGCCTCCTCCTCCGGTGGTGAGCATAGTCATCCGAGTTCCCTGCTTCCCACATCTAATTTCGAGGATCCCAGACGCCGTCGCCTCATCGCTTCGTGATCAAAAAGAAAGGGCCGACGCGAAAGACCCCTTTGGCGCAAGAACGCAAGTCCCGGCCTGGTACCCAGCAATTTAATGCTACTCCACGATTTGCAGTCCCTTTGACTCCCCGGCCGACTGCCACGCARAACTATGTCTCCTCTACACCAGCTGCGTCGCGTTACGTGACGCCAGGGAGAAATGTGCAGGAGCGCGAGCCTGTCGATGTCTTGTCCTCCGACGAACGAAATACAGATGTACACGATTCAATCGAAACAGAAGAGCAGGATCTTGAGTTGGGATATTTGTCTGGGGATCTAGAGGACCATTATGCATTGGGAGAGCCAGGTCCGAAGCGTCGGCGTCTGTCGTCGACTCCAATTGAGTTGAAGGAAGAAGATCACGCCCATATCGACCTAAAAAATGATCCGCAACCATCAAATTCTTCTTCCTTCCAAGTACTATCTTCACCTCYAGCACCTCGACGTACAATCACCACCGCGGCTTGGAGATTCTTGACTCCAGCACCGCCCTCTACTCCCGCCGCATCCGAAGTCCCTCAATCAACCTTCCGAAAACCGCCACCTTTCAGACCACCTGACCTCTCCGAGCTACCGAGCCCCCAGAAAGATCCTCTGCCAGATCACTTCTCACCTCAGAAAGGAGGGCGGAAATATATACCTAGGGGACTGGCAAAGGAGCTACAGGGATGGCTGGTGAGCATGGAGTCTGCGCTTCCTTCAAACGCGGGTCAACAGAGCAGAGAAGATCCTTGGCTTGTGAGGATTATTGTTGATGAGGTTAGTGGAGGTGCAAGAGCTGGGCCTACAATAATCAGGGGAAGGCAATCGAAGACTGAGGGTAGAACGGCAGAACGGCAGAGCGAGATGAGAGTCATCCTTGCTGGTGAGGGCACGATTACGGGCTTACAAAGGGTGAACAAAGTCGATGTTGGGAAAATGGTAGGTATTAAGGGTCCCGTCTGGGAAGTCATGCTTGAGGGTCAGAAATGGGGAGTCGGTGTGGATTGGAAGGTCTTGTCTGATTGACGGTCTTCAGCTGGGAACTACTGGCATTGTTTATGCGCTCAAATTCGAAAGCGAATCGCTCAATGGAGTCTTTGATCTTGTGGTTGCTCTTCAATATCTCAACGTCTCACTCTTCTGTAAAGCGTCTGCTTCTTGGATCTAGCTTTGATACTCGGTGTAGGAGTTATCTTAAGGGATGCTGAAAAAGCGGTCAATCCCCTATTTATTCCAGGTAGGGAGTCTTCGAAATCAGCTGTTGAGGACAGTTCTACATGGATCAGCTCAATTGACAGTTCAGGTTGAGAATAATGTTCCAAGAACTTCCCTTTTCATCCGCTCAAGATTTGGTATTTTCGGAAGTAACGTCTTAGAAAATGATTTTTAGCATCATACCTTCCTAATCCGGCCTCGCCAATATATCTGCCAGAATCAAAAGAAAAAAAGCTGCAGCCTTGACGGAGTGACTCAGCCGGCCGCGGATGCTAAGCATTTCACAAAGCTTCAGCTCTGCCTTCCGAAGCCGCATGTTAAAAATAACCTAGGCGCTAGCCATCTATAAAGCAAGCAACTTAGCTCCTTTCTTTCTATTATCAAGCATCCCACTTTTGACTCTTCATTCACAACTTCCAAGATGTCAAAAATCACAATTTCTCCCGCGGAAACTTCGGACTTCCTCGCGCTCTCCCGCCTTGAAAACAGAGTCTTCTACGATGACGACTTCAGCATCGTAGCTTTCGGTGCTGAGCGCGGAAGTGAAGAGAGCATCTTGAAGCGAGTCAAGGTTTTTGAGGGCGCGTATGCGGGGAAGGACGAGGGGAGCAAGTGGTGGTACACCAAAGCTGTTAATGAGAAGGGAGAGTTTACGGGGTTGGCGGGGTGGGGGGTCATTAGGCATGTAGAGAAGAAGGAGGAGGATAGGGAAGAGAAGGAAGAGGGGAACGAGAAGGAGCATAGGTGGGGTCCGACGGCGAATGTGAAGTTTTGTACGGAGGCGTTTGGGGCGGCTGATGAGGCTATGAAGGGGAGTTGTGGGGGAAGGGATTATGCTAGTGAGTTTCTCTCTCACTCTGAGAGTTCAGCACTGCATGGGTAAGGAGGGATGATGGTCAAGTGGCTAACAGTATGTAGAATTAGGCACTTTGGTAGTTTCGCCGGACTGCCAAGGCCAAGGCGTAGGCACCCTTTTGCTCGCGGACGGGCTGAGACAAGTCGATATGTTAGGCTTGCAGTGCGTACTTGGTGCCTCACCTATGGGAGAGGACTTATATAAGAGGTTTGGATTTCAGGAGGTTTCGGTGAATAACATCAAGCTTTGGGAGTACGAGGGAGGGGAGAAGATGGGACTTTGCAAGCATAGTAAGTATTTTCTAGATTTAATTTTAGGAAACAATTTGCTGATGACGGGACAGCGGTCATGAATAGACCGGCGAAGAAAAGTATTTGATTTGATACTCTTTTTGAGATCGATTAATGACAACCTCTCTAAAATGTCTCTGCAGATAAATGGCTTCTGGATGTATCCGTGGCACCTATCTTAACGAAGCACCTCATCCACGATATCACCATGTTCATTCATTTCTAGTGAGGACATATCCTCTACCTTGATAAGTTACCCCACGACAGCAGCATATGCTCCATCAAGATCAGAGTCCACTGTGAGAGGCAAGTGCCCAATTGCCGTGATCATCTGCTATCCACCATGGCCAGCGTATTCTGGGACGTCAATTCCAGGACCGTTTCTTCAAATCTTTRGGACAGAGGACCATAATCTTGAACACTAGCATTTTCGCCTTCGTTATCTCCGCTTCAGACTTCATTTTCAGTCAGAAATGCCACAATCTTCTCCCATCGTTCATCCTGCTAAGCCAATGCTCCTCGACCCCACCGTTCCGGGCGAAGCGTCTCTCCGTAGTAGAACACTGCATTATGCTCGATGCATAAATCAACTCCGAGTGTCGGAGCTCCAGYCCTGGTAGCGTTGGCGGCTGTTCCGACGACGAAGTTCAATTCATCCACGGCCAGATAAGCCGCAATTTGCCTTGGCCGATTGAGCTTCACAAGCTGCTCTTGGATGGCAAGCATTTTCACAGGAGTTCCCTTATCGGCCCACCTTCGCGGAAGAGAGATCCAGTAGCTTTGATGCTGGTTATGAACTAGCTCTGAGACGTACATGATGTCGCGACACGGGTTGAAGCTGAACTTCATCATCTGAGCGGAGCCGGGAGGAAGGCTGCGTAGACTATAGTAGTCTTTCTGCGTCTCCGCCCGTATTTTTCTGTTGACGCTGGCTAGTGCTCGAGGAGCTCCTGACACATGGCGTGGGTGCGAATCCATAACTGCTGGCTCTGGGGGACTAAGTTTGATGCTGGAGCAAGATCAGTATCAGGACGGTCCCTTCGGTCTGTGAAACACATCTCATAAGTGACTTACAATCTATTATCCCGGCAAGCCTCCAAATCATGAAACGAACTGTCCTATGAATTACTATTTGGAATGCTGAGTTCCTTGGTACGGAACTAAAAAGTACTCTCTGGGGGGTAGCTTCGGAAAGCAGGTAAATGTTGCTTCTTTGAGCTTGTTGACGACCTCCTCGGTCGTATCTTCGACCGGAGATGGTGGTGCTGGGAGAAACCGTGGCGAGCGCCTTAGATTTTCGAGCAGGTTCCATGTCAGTCTTCAACTAAACGAGAAATCTTGATGAATTTTACATGCGTGTACTTACCGTTGTCAGCGTTTTTTCGGCTCGGAAGGTGCGGCGATGAGACCGGAGCTTCATCTTGTTAAGGAGAGAGTGGGTTCGGTATTGCCCGAGAAGAAGCGAAGTGTTCAAAGCCTGATGGAACAAGGAAAATTTCGTGCAGAAAGRTGGACTTGAGGAAACGAGGTTGATTGGAGGTTGAGTTGACAGGTTAGAGTTATAGAAAGAGGGTTGCGTAAGTTTGGAAACCATGAAACATTGAATAAAGGGGGGTGGAACGGTTAAGCGAGGCCAGCCGGCAGACCACGAAAACCACCTCAATATGAATACTTCATTGTCATATGCGAGGTCGAAAACTGGGCCTGGTCGATRCATAAGAGGATTTGGGACCTTTCTAGATTTGTGGAGAGGTATGAGAATCGTAGGAACTCGGTGTAAAGTCTTGTGGTCATGAATTATGTTGGTTCACTCGAGACGCCTGCATCTCTCACAATGAAAATGACAAATCCTGTTACTGCATGAATCAATCCTACTTACAATTCCTTATCTCAACATCAAGTTCAACTGTCAAGTAGCATCCTACGGAAGGACACCGCCGACGTGCTCATGTGGAGCCCCACACCATGACCTTCATAACTGGCATTTTCCCTCCCTTCTTCCTGTCCGCAACTTCCTTCATATGCATAATGACCCTCAGATCATGAGCTATCTTCTTCCGACGCGTTATTCCTTTTCCTCAATAATGACCACCAATTTGTAGATCACGGCGGGTGATAACCTTCGCTCGCTCTAGCTACCGGGCCGGTGCCGATGATGAAAGTAACTTCATCCATGCTTACGAAGAGCTGCGCTTGCGGTGACAGGATGTTTGCATTGGTATGGATCTGTTCTAGACCGACCATAAATCTCTTGACACTCTRGCCCGCTGCTCTRAGATCTCGRACAAGGTCGTGCCAGGACTCGGTCGAAACAATCATGCTGCTGCGGCTATCGTCCCACAGATGGTGTCGAAGTCTCCGTTGAAAGTCACAGGACCAAAGACAAATTCAGATTCTTTGGCAGTGCTGTAGTTCTTCAGAAACTCGTCTCTGGACTCATTATTTACCGCGTTGAGAATGCAGCGTGGTTGATATACAATGGAGCTGATGTCAATGGTAATGAATTTACAAGTCTTCTTATCGTACCCTGGTCTTCCTCCACAGACTAGTTTGACACGGCGTTTAGGTTGAGCGAAGTGCCAGATCAACAGACGGAGCTCGATAGGGAGTTTAGGGAAGAGCTGGAAGCCCGGAGCATCCTTAGATAGCGAGGACTCTCCAAGTGAAGTGATCTCTGTGACGTATTATTAGATGGAGCCCAGCTTGTCAAGGTCAAGGAGGTGTAGCCTCACTTACCTATTGGTATGCGCGGAGGGCGAAGGCGCCTCGTTGATTTGAGGCTGGGCATTATGCGTTCTTGAGTTCTTGGGTGGGTATCTTAATGAAAGAGTCAGACAATTTCGACAGTGCTGCCGCCGCTGTTGACTGCACAGTTTTGACGGCTTCTTATGGGGGAAGCTGATGGGGAAGAATTCCAAATGCCGTTGAAGAAGGGATGTTCATACATGAAGATAGATCTCGGAGCCGATTTTATACCAAAAGCCTTCGAGATCCTCCAACGAAACCACATTGAATTGGTCGATGTCCTAGGGGCTAAGACTGGCATAGGCCGTACATATGTGAAATGAAATACAGAGCCCTAGTTACTACCTAGATGTTCCGAAGAGAATAGCAAGAAGGATGCGAGAAAGGGTTCATGAAAGTAATTCTTGCTACTGTATCATCTCATATAGCTCCTACTGAGAGGATACAGTACTACAGCCGAATTTTGCGAAGGCGGCGCCATCGCGCCATCCAATCCCGGCTCTTAGCAGAACKTTTGAAGCTTGGCTGACCGATTTATGTGCTCATGTATGACTTATTTCCTCTGCTCATGATCTCCCTCAACAAATGCCCAGTGAAGAACAAAAATAAAGTGCGATAATGTCGCAACAAACTTCTGTAGAAACCTTTGAAATACCGTTCAGAGCACATTAAATTAAGATGAACCTGACTGGGACCCGGGTTTACAGAATTATTCTTGATGTGTGATGTCTCTCCATACATATAGTCCTACACATATCTTCAACGCCCGTCCATGCAGTGCTCTTTCCTATACACAATGAAAGAGGTCATCGTGTGACTCTGTTTTGTACAATCAACTTCCGGTCGGCTCATATGCGGTATCCGCATCCAACAACCGCCCTTGCCCTTGTAGAGGCCTCATGGGATCAACATATAAATCGAATACCCAGATATCTGCCTAGTCCCCCCTTAATGCTATTTCCCTTCTCTTCAACCTATCTTCATGAGCCATCTTTCTTCTCGGACCCCAATTATCCTTGACACCCTGCAACTTCGCGTTTTCCACAGCTCTTGTCTCCGAATCGTCATAACCGCATTGACTGAGGCATATGCTTATGAACATTGACGAGCAATTGAACTTCCTCGCAAGCCTCAAATTGTTCCACTTATCCGGCTCCTCCCTCTTTAGTCTCTGGATCTCGGCAATATTGGTATCGCTCAAGTGATGGTGTGGGATCTTGCTGCGCTTCACAAGCGGTGGTAATCGTGAGGGTGTTGGGTTGACTTTTCCTGCGGTGGCTGCGAGCAGTTGCCGCCGCTTGTCTTCTTTGGGGAGGAATTTGAGAGGCGTGTGTAAGACTGATGGAGCTGAGGAGGGTGGATTGAAGATTATATGGTCTCGTTGGGGCGAGTCGTTTGAGGGGAGGAAGGACGAGTCTGGTTTGATGTTTAAATGTTGCTTCGTGCGGCGGTAGGAGGATTGATGCCGTCGAGCRGAGGCATTCAGAGAGAGCAGACATTGACCTCGACCCGACAAGAGGCCAACTACTGGTCTCCTGATTCSCCCGGCATCCATTGTTGCTGGACGAGTGAGAGTGAGGCTGGCGTGAATAGTATGTCGCGAGACATCCGTCTCGAACTTTTTGGAGTGAGCTGTTGGCGCCTAAGGCAGGACTGCAGGGGAGTGGGTGGTCTCTCAGGGGGTTCTGGTGGTCATCAGGTCTCGACGGTCAATGCCCTCCTTCGAATCCTGACTTGCTAACCCGGAGACCTGCAAACAGAACAAAACAAGAAAAAGGTTCGCTCTCTAACCCCAACAGTTTATAACGAGCAATGCCTGCAAATCTGCGGGGCCTTTAAAGACTCCGTTCCTTTCTCTCGACCCGCCCTTCAATCTATCTGAAGTCACAGGAATACATCCACCCGCTATCAGCTGAACGCGTAAGTATTCCCCTCCTAGTGCTTTAGATTAAGTTGCATAGCAGCTGGAAGAGCCTGCACACTATAAAAATCCTCATATAGCCTCAACAAAGAACACATTGACATTGTCGCTGCTGAGCTGACACTTCGAAAATAGTAGATCTTAGTCCTGCGCTCGCCAGCGCATCCATCTCCCAACAGTTGCCGGCAACTCGGAATCGTTCAAGATGAGTGCTTCAGAAGCAAGCACTCTGCAACCCAACACTCCGGTTCCCGTGGCTCAGCCAACAAATGGCTCCAAAGTCCCCCTTCTCGGAGAAGGATTTCAAGAGACCAAGCGCACACCAAAATCCAAGTCTGCGGACAGCAGTGATGTCGAAGCTGATGTTGGTGAGACAGAACACGAGGGTGGGAAGTCTGGGAAGCGGAGGCTGTTTGGCTTCGGGAAGAAGAAGGAAGAGAAGGGAAAGAAGAAGACCGAAACCACACCCACTTTTAATACTGGAAATGCGAAAACCCCTATTGCCGCGCCAGTGGCTCGAAGAGTTCCTTATCAGAATACATCCCCTCAGCGATCGAGCGGATACTACCCAAACCCTTCTTCACCGCCGAGGAATCTATATTCTTCTCCTCCACGAGTAGGATCACCTGCGGGATCACAGATATTCGAGCGCGATGTTCAAGAGAGCACTTTACCGGCACCCAATTCTCCTGCGATCCCGTCGCATATCCAAACAGAAAACCATATTCCGCCAGTTTTAGATGCCTCTTCAGAGGCTATTACGAACAACAAGCTCGATCCAGATACTGTGGAAATTGTCATGCACTCGTCTCATCAGCCAGCAGCAGTTACCGTCACGGGAATTGGCAGTGGCGAAGCGACTGGTGGAACGTGGGCAGACGAGCTGATTGCTCATCCAGACAAGGACGATACAGCATCAAATTATGGGACCCTGGACAGCGCCGACGTCCGGCGATTGAGTTTCATCTCATTTTCAGATATCGTTCAGTCAGAGCATGCGGAACACGCGGGCAGCCGGGATTCTATCTACGTTGCTGGGTTGAGCTCGTTGTCGTCTGGAGGAGTCAACAGATCCCCATCACCTGTTAGATCACCTGTCTCATCACAAGGGTTGGGTACTTCGCCTCCGACGAGCAAGTCAGCATCCATAAAAGGAGTTGAGATGTCACCGCGAGGAAAGACAATTGGAAGTCCAGTGTCTATACATGCGCCTGCCAATGGAGGCGAGCTGACGATAGAGACGATGAGGCAAGCATTGCGAAATACAGGGAGTAGCGACCTCAGTGGCGTTAGAAGCCAGCCGATGAGTCCTGCAAGCCCTGATGGATTATCTGATCGGTCTTTCAAATAAAGAGGCGCAGCGGATTAAGGGGAATTGGGATTGTTTTACGTCTCGATATGCTGTATATCCAGGGTTCTTGGGATTGGTTCGAATGGTGACAAGGAGTTATAGGGTGTCTTCTCTTCGGTATCACTCAATTGAGCTTGAGCGGCGTTGGGCTGGCTATTTGTCTCTGTGATTGCTTCATGATCAAATAAATGTCTTGATGACTGACATCTCAAATTCTTCACATAACGTTCGTGTTATGCTTAAACCTGTGAAATCTCTACTCCCGCGTCTGTAGTTTTTCTGCTTCTTCGCAGAGGTCTGGAAGAGTTGCGGCCAAGAACATCTAGGATCATGGGCTGCTGTACTTCGATCGCCTCAACCGGTAGAGAATCAATTTGACGGAAGCAAATCGAGGCCCTACACCGACACCGCCTGCGTCAGAATGTTACGCCGCTTCCTTTCTTCCTTGACATGGCAAGCGGTGGATAGAGAAAAGCGGCACTCGATTCCACACGTTTTGAGTGTGCCGCTCACCTTTGAATAGTTACAATTGGTGCCGCTTTCCGTGTCCACCCCGGATCATCCCTCCGTAAGAAGTAAGAAGATGATATCCTTGGGGCTTGACAGCGCCTGAACAGCCCAAGACCAGAAATCGGAAACGGGACAAACTCACAATCGAAGTCCCGTTTCTGTGAGATGACCACTGCACCAGTTTGGACGGCACTTTTGGATTTTTGTAGGTGGTATTGGGTGAGAGCACCAGGCCTGGTTGGGRTCGCTTTAGCTTGGGGAAAGGGAGAGAGAAGACTACAGTAGGTGGGAAGTGAGACGTAGTTTGGCTGCGAGTGGGAGCATGAAAAGCAGCTACAGTAGAAAGCCCCTGGAAGCGGAGGAGAAGGCCGGGGGACATGCCCAGCGTGCATGCATCTTCCTCGCCGCGGGCCGCTGTAAGCAAGAAACTGCAGACGGTTTGGAGTCGTTGCAGTCGTTGCAGCTTGCCGAGGACGTCGGGCATTCCACCAGGGCCGCTGGGTCTGGTGGTCGTCGGATCATCCTCAAATCGCTGCCCAGCCCAGCGCAGCCCCCGGCGCAGGTCTGGGGTCTGGGGTCTGGTGCGGCACGCCACGCCACGCCACGGTTGGGGGAGTCCAAGCGCAGCCTGCTCGAGCCACCACAGTTCGTCGCTCACTACACAGCCGAACGGCCCTACAGTAGTCTTCGTGGTCCCTGGCTAAGCTCCGCAGGTTTCCATGTACATGTATCAACATCCTCAYCCTCAYCCTCACCCTCACCCTCACCCTCACCCTCACCCTCACCCTCACCCCCRTCCTCATCCTCATAAGCTGACCACGCGTTGCCTCGACGAGCTATAACTCTCGACGGTCGCCTTCTCTCTCCAATGTTTGCAAGCTCCAGATCGACCTCGCTATTCTCATCTGCCAGAAACCTGCCAGCTCGCCGGAGTCGCTGTCCAGAGGCGGAAGTCGGCCCGGTCCAGTATTTGGGAGACTGCCCGCAGCTGGTAACCTTGCATGGCCAGCTATAATGAAGAACTGTCGAACATCCAATTGGGAAAACTTGAAATCTAGAACTTGGAACACTTGAGGCACGGCGATTCCGAAGGCGCGTGGAGGAAGCGTTGGTGCTGTACGGCGAGGAGATACCCGTGAGCTTGTGCTGGACAAGAATTGAGATATTTGCTAACCCCCCAAGCGATCGTCCTCGAGGCGAGCAGGACGACTTATACCTTCCCGAAAGATTCATTGCGTCTACGCGAAAACCTGCTTGATGCAATTGCCCGCACGTTGCGAAACGATATCCACCTTTCTTGCGATACCTGAATTTTACGGTGGCTTGCAGCCATACCGCCCACTTCGACAATTTTATGGGCGAAAAGATATGAGGAGATATAAATGAAACAAAATCGGCGTTTGAGTATGGAAGGGAGGACGTACAGTCGCGGCAGCATATCTTCCAGGACCAGTAGAGGCGATCCTCTGCAAGACTGGCAACAAAATGCGGCGGACACACTCGCTAAAAGCTTAAATAGGCCGTCCGACTCTCAGAAGTTGCAGAGGAGGGGGCCGAGTATGCCAGGCACGATCCGTACCGTGACACCGGATCCGCCAGACAGTGGTGACGATTTTCGGCAAGGGAATAGCTCAGTAACGCCCGGCGGTTATGAGAGCTCCCCTACACAGACATCCCCACGCTCGATTATGGGAGGAGAAAAGTCTAGAGATCGAAGGGCGGGCTTAGTATTCCACGACTCCTACAGTACCGAGTCCCTCGAAACTGGGCGCTCCGGACCACCTGTAAGCTATCACTCTAGGCCAAGAACTCGTACTATGGAAGACCATAGTAGAAAAAGATCAATGTCATCGAACGTCTCTACAAGCAGGCACAGAATCGGCTCGGTGCATTCGATAAACGCATCTTCGTTTCACAGCGTGGAACCCCGAGCCGTAACGGACTTGTCCAATTCGTCAKCCTTCCCGTCAACTACCACCGTATCTTCACCTCCGCCGCAGCAGCTGCAGAAATCGAACTCTGTAAGAGGAGGGAGACGTCTTGTCAAACGATCCTCTCGACCTACCTCACCTTCGTCGACTATGGGCGACGTTCCATCCGTCGATTCTCTCTCTTTTCCCGTTACCACGGGGAGTGCCAATAAAATATTAATGTTAATGAAGACTCTCTGTGGTCGAATGAGAGGAGATGTCGAGTACCAGAGTTTTGAAGATGGGCCATGGTATCCTGGGATCTGTTACATTGACGATGTGAAAGGCTCGTTGATGTACGAGGGAGAAGACAGGGGTCCTTTCCATCTAACAGTCATTTCTGATTTGAGAGGATGTCGAGTTAGACCAACTGTCTCAACAGAAAAGCAACGGAAATGTCTTGAGATATCAAATCCTGCAATTGACCTTGAGCTGCGCTTGATACCTCTGGTCAAGGCCGAGTATGATCTTTGGCTAGCTGCGCTGTTATCCTGGCAGCAGATAAAGTTGGGTTCATTGTCTGCTAGTCCATCAATGTCGTCCATGTCACCAGGGGAGCGCAGACCTGGTCCCTCGCGGCGCGAATCACTACACAGCAACGGTAATTCGACGTCTTCCAGTTCCAAAGAAGGAAATATCATCAAGGTTGCCAAGGTTCTACTATGGGATAAGGGGGCTTCTTCAACGCCCAAAACTATACAGCGGCGGACATCCTCAAAGAATCTGAAAGCTCCTGTACAGACTTGGCGAAAAGTTTCTTGTATTCTGCAAGACAATGGAGAGTTCAAGCTATTAACAGAGAATGATGTGACACTTTTGTGTGTCATACAATTGTCTCAGTTGACTCGATACGCCATTCAACGACTGGATAAATCAGTTTTGGGGCAAGACTTCGGCATTGCCATATTACCACAATATACGTCAAATTCGACTCAACTGTCAATATTTCGGCCAGTCTACATTGCCTTGGAATCGCGCTTATTATATGAAGTGTGGTTTGCCTTGTTGAGTGCTTTCGCTGTCCCAGAAATATACGGCCCACCGGTTTCGGATGAAGACGGCGATTACGATGCACCAGCGAGGTCACAAGGTCACGCAAACCGCCATAGGTTCCGAATCGAAAAGACCCTGAACTTGCGCATTGTGGAAGCCAAGATCCGCAAACAACCTGGCACAACTGACGCTGTCACATTCGGAAAGCAGTCTGCGAAGCCAGAGCACGATCCTTCCGTTGGGGAGTACTTTGCTGAGGTAGTACTGGATGGAGAARTCCGAGCACGGACAATGACGAGGACGGAGACTAGGAATCCATTTTGGTAAGTTTGTTTTGGACCTTTTTCCGTACCTTGGCAGCCACGAGTCGGATTTTGGGCATCCAAATAAATGGAGACCTGAACACCTCGCCAATAGATCAATCTTTCAAGTAGTTACAAAGTGCGAACAAAGTTAAGCTAACTAATTTGATTCCTGCAGGCGTGAAGATTACGAATTCCAAGATCTGCCTGCACACCTTCCTAAACTCTCCATCGTGCTCAAACAAAATGATAATGCAGTCGCACATCGTGGATTTCTCTCATCATCAAGCGTTCACGACTCGGGACCTGGGGTAGAAGTAGTTGCTGGCAACGTCAAGATTCCYCTTGAGAAGCTTGAGCGTGGTAAGGACAACGAAACTTGGTGGCCGATTTTAGACGACAAGCAAGAGAAGATTGGAGAGGCGTATCTTAAGCTTCGTTATGACGAACTTGTCGTTCTTCTTGCGAAGGACTATGAGAAGATCTCGCTACTCCTGCATCGCTTCAGCAGCGGCTTGACTGAGCAAATTGCTCAGGTCATCCCATCACAGCTGAAGTCTCTGGCCGAAGTGCTGATGAACATATTTCAGGTGTCTGGGCATGCTGGAGATTGGCTGAGGGCGCTAGTTGAGGACGAAATCGATGGTGTTAGTAAGGAAACCCCAGCTCGTCGACCTCGGTGGAGCAGAAGGATTGGTTCGAATGAATCTTTCAACTCCGTGAGTGAAAGAGAGCGAGAAGTTCGAGACATAGGGAAGTCGCTACAAGGCGAAGCAAATCTCCTGTTCCGTGGGAATTCGCTCTTTACGCAAGCAATGGACTTCCATATGCGGCGCCTTGGCAAAGAATATCTCGAGGAGGTGTTATCTGAGAAGATCCTGGAAATCGACGGCCTCAATCCGGATTGCGAAGTCGACCCATCGCGACTGACCAATGAGAACGATGCTACCAAGAATTGGGCTATGCTGATATCCTTCACGACCGATATTTGGGAGACCATCGCTTCATCTGCGTCTCGTTGTCCAGGAGAGCTTCGCCAGATTCTCAAGTATATACGTTCCGTGGCAGAAGAYCGGTATGGAGACTTCTTACGCACGGTCTCATATACCAGTGTTTCCGGTTTTCTATTCTTGCGCTTCATCTGTCCAGCTCTTCTGAATCCAAAGTTGTTCGGGATACTGAAGGATCATCCTCCACCCAGAGCTCAACGAACCCTGACATTGATTGCGAAGAGTCTGCAGGCACTTGCCAATCTTAGCTCATTTGGTCAGAAGGAGTTATGGATGGAACCAATGAATCGCTTTCTGTCATCTCACCGGCAAGGTGTAAAGGATTTCATCGACTCCATCTGCGCCGTTCCCGCAGATCGCACATTCACCCTCCCTGCCTCATATTCAACTCCTATCAGGATATTGACGGGGCTTCCACACAGCGCACGAGAAGGGTTTCCCTCTCTACCGTACCTGATTGATCATCCGCGCAACTTTGCCGCATTAATCAAGCTCTGGCTAGACGGAACCTCTCGCTACATTCTGCCCGACTCCATCGAAGGCGATCTTGCCCAATTCCATCAGCTGTGCCTAGATTTACAACAGCGAGCCGACGAATGTCTTCTCATGGCTGATGCCCCTGGAGCAGAGAAGCACTCGCTGCGGTGGGGCGAGATGACCTCAGACCTCGAGAGCACCACGCTTTCCGATGCTGAAACGATTCCCAGCTCCTTAGATGCAAGCACCAGCTTCTATGTGAACAGTACCCCTGAATTGGAGAGCGCACCTATGCCACCGTGGTCCGAGATCACAACCACCATTACGGCAGGTGCCAAACCACTAACCTCAAACCCTAGCGAGACCCGGGAGCGAGAGAAGAAAGAGCGGCAAAGCTTCTGGGAGTCTGCGTTTGGCAAGGATAAAGACAGTGGGAAAGACAAGGATAGTGAATCAGAGACGCGCCCATCGAGTCGTGGGCAGAGTATCAAAGCGCCGCGTAATTTCCTGAGTGGACTGAGGAGGAAGAAAGGAGAGGGAACGCCGAGTGGAAGTGACACAGACACGCCGAACATACGGACTTTGGGGGCTGGATGGAATGGTGGCTCTATGATTTAACGCGCAACTAGATCGGACTATTAGAGCTGGTAAAAGCGGGGTGGCTATTTGGTTTTTGGGCTGGAATCTCTTTGTTTATTGTTTTGGAGTGAGTGAGCATATGGATTGGTTTTGATGGTTATGGCATAGGTGTATATGGCAGTCACGGGAACAGGATAGGGTGCGCGAGCTGTTTATATTGGATATCGTCTTTTGATTTGTTTGCGCGAGCTTCTAATACCAATTCCGCGCTTCAGCGATGTGTAATGCATAGAGATAGCGCTRTAGGCAATTAAAAAGACATCTTTAGCCATCATGCTCCCCGAGAAGTAAAAGCAAGTGAACGCCTCTTTTACCCGTCAAACTTTTGCCTAGAAAGCATGCGCTCATTATCCTTCCCATCACCTCCATAAGTTCATCAAGTCGTCATCTTATTCGCCTGTCTGCTCTTTATGAGAAGAACTTGCTGTACGCAGCCTTCTCCTTCTTCGCCCGCTCCGCAGAAGCCTTCTTGACCCTGGCTAGCTCCGCGACAACTGCGCCATCTCCTGGAACGAGCTTGTTTGCTTCCTCGAGATCAGCCAGAGCGGCATCCTCATCTTTCAGCCCAATCTCAGCAACAGCACGACGGAACAGCGCCTTAGCTTTCTCTGCGTCCGTGAGCCCAGACACGTCCAACGCAGCAGATGCACAACGCAGACCCTCCTGGAAGTCCTTCAGCTTGTTCGCCAAGAGCGCTGAGTTCGAGTTCAGCGAGTACCGCAGCGCAGCAAGCGCCTTCTTCGTCTCCTCAGACTCCTTCTCCAGATCCGGGTCCTCGTTCAAGTACCTGATTCCCTTCTGATACTTCTCCAGTCCCAGCGGCAGCTTCTTCAGCTCCTGGAACGCCTTGGTCCCATACCCCTTCAAATCCGTCGCGATCTTCACAATCTCCGTAGCTGTGAATGTCTTGCCCGCGTCCTCGGGGAAGTCTTCGTATTCATCGCCGGTTGCGTCGGGGGCTTTCTGGTCTGCGACTTCGGCCTCGGCGCCGGTGAGCTCGCCGCAGTCGATGATGGTTACGTCTTTGGAGGGCTTGTCGCCGCCTTGGGTGGGCAGGTTCTCGATCTTGCGGACGAGGGATTTGCCCGAGAGGACTTCGCCGAAGACGACGTGCTTGCCGTCGAGGTGGGGGGTTGGAACGGTGGTGATGAAAAATTGGGAGCCATTCGTGCCTGCGTGAGTCCTTATTAGCTTCTGAAGGTTTAGGAAGTCAGGGAGGTGGTAGTACCTGGACCAGCATTGGCCATAGACAGCAAGAAAGGCTTCTCGTGCTTCAGCGTGAAGTTTTCGTCTTCAAATTTGGTACCGTAGATGCTCTCCCCGCCAGTGCCATTGCCCGCTGTGAAATCACCGCCCTGGCACATGAACTGCTTGATGACGCGGTGGAAGATGCTGCCCTTGTAGTGGAGCGGCTTGCCAGCCTTGCCCTCGCCCTTCTCGCCGGTGCAGAGAGCGCGGAAGTTCTCTGCGGTCTTGGGGACGACATCGCTGTACAGCTCGAAGGTGATGCGGCCTTCGCGCTTGGAGCCGATTGAGATGTCGAAGTAGACGCGGCTGCGCTTCTTTTCGTCTGCCATGGTCAGGATGGGTATTGATAGTGCTTTGTGGTGGAGTTGGAAGCTGTTGTAGTGGGAGGAAAGGGAGAGATTTTGTTCAGCCTCGTGTGTCTAGAAGTTTCCAAGCTCACCGCAAAATGGCGGGGCACAAATATTCCGTACAGGCCAATCTTTAGCGCTTTGTAAAATAGTTGGAGTGATAATAAAATAGGGAAATCTTCTTCTTAGTAAAATGTAAGGCATAAAACGGTCCTTTTCTATTAAATTATAGATTTAGAGATAGTTGATGGTCAATAATGCCTGAAAATTCTTATGAGGTCTACCCTGCTACTCGTATAGATTATAGTCATGTGCTTCTTCAAGTGGGATATTCTAGATAGCTCGAGTAAGCAAGAAAAGCCTTCACAATTATTCTGACTATCTRGGTCGTCTGAAAGTTCGTTGGCTAATCATGCCTATTTCTGTAACTTCTCAAGATTGTTCCGAATGCTTCATTTACTYGCATTATATTTTCCCCGTCAATAGCTGCGGTACATCTTGGATGATTGTAGGGGCCTCTCTGTCTTCTATCATGCAAGTCCATCTATAATTCAAGTAATTGGCCTGCATCACGTGAGCTTCGTCAGGGAGGTCTACAGGATAGCTCCTAAACCTCATATGCTGTGGTCTTTGATCTTCATTTATATGCTGCTTAGGTCTACAGATGTGCTTATAAAAGTATCACTGTTTGCCGCTTGGTCCTACGGACATTTCTAATGTGACCTGGCTATGTCAGTAATTTGAAGATCAGGTATCACAGCGAGGACCTACTGGACCATCATTGACCAAGGCAACTTCCTATTGACGGCAAATAAATCAGTTCTTGGTCATAAGATAGGGTGACCAACTGACCATCATAGCTTGGAAAACGCCATCTTTGACGTTTTCCGCCGCGTATCCCTGCTGGACCTTCGACACAAAAAGTTGATATAGCTCCTTGGCTTGATCACCACCAAGTGCGCCGTGAAAGTCTGGTTTGGAACCTTTCTTGGTCGAGGCAAGCAAGGTGAACTGAGAAACTTCAAGAAATTGAGCGCAGATTCAAGCATTGCTACCAGCCACGTACCACAGAGAACATCTCCGTTTATGTCCTGCACGTTTTGCTTCCACTACAAGGCGCTTAGATAATACTTAGTTCAAGATAATTGCAGCACTTACACGACCACCGGCTTCATCATCCCATAAGCGCATCTTTAACACCTTTGAAGCTAAACTTTCGACATCCTTCTCGGTATCGCCTGGTGCCACTGCCGCAAAGACAAGCACGCCCTTTCCAATGGATGACACCAGTTGTTTGTCAACAGTGACCGAGGCTGAGAGCACTCTTTGGAGTATAGCTGGAAAGTGTCAGCAACAATTTTGGCATTGTATACTGCAATCTCAAGGCAACATCCCCCAAGTTGGGCAAACGGGCAAACTTTGGAACTTTAGTGGTAGTAGCTGGTAAATCACAGATGACTCTGGCGAATTCCACACTCCGAAGTCTCTCTAGTTCCAGCTTGGCCATGTAGAGATAAACAGAGTTTTCAAAATGTACAAATGGTTGTGATAGAATGTAATGATACAGACCTTTCATTCTGTCAAATCGAAGTGAGTGTGAGAGGTGCTCCAAGAATCTAACGGCGTGGCCCAGAATTATGATGAAATGGTGAACCACAGTCGCTATTGACGAAGAAAATGAACGGCAATGATGCAACAACGACATCAAATCAAAAGATATGCCTTTTCACAGCCTCTGATCCATCTTGGAAGAGAAATGGGTAAAATGAGACATCCCAAAGGGATCGCGACGTCTTCTCGCTGTGGAGGCTCGATCTTTCTCCACAAACCCATGCACGCCAAGCTCCAAGCGATCCACGCCGCGACCAAGGCCCGTACAGTACAGCACAGTAAAGTTACAATACCCTACCGCAACTGCTGCATCTCAGCATCTCTGCAGGCCAGCAAACAACCCGATCTTACATTACCGCTCCCTATACTTATTCCAGCGCGTGCCATACGCATTTGCATGGGCAGAGTTATTGCATCACCAGAGCTAGACCCGCCGGCACGCCAGCCGCATCATCCAACGTCAAATCACCAGAGCACATCGCGCTCTCACCTCCCACGCCATGGCCGCACGAAAGCTCCAGCAGGAAGTCGATAAGTGCTTCAAGAAGGTCGACGAAGGTATCGAGGAGTTTAATGCAATATATGAGAAGCTTGAGCAATCGACCAACGCCGCCCAGAAGGAGAAGCTAGAGGACAACCTCAAACGAGAGATCAAGAAGCTCCAAAGGCTCCGCGACCAAATCAAAACATGGGCCGCTAGTAACGACGTGAAGGACAAGGGGCCATTAATGGAGAAGAGGAAGTTGATCGAGACCGTAAGGACTATGTTGAGCGTCGGTGATTGATAGCTAACGAGGCACAGCACATGGAAAAGTTCAAGGCTGTGGAGAAGGCCATGAAGACGAAAGCCTACTCTAAAGAAGGTCTGTCGGCGGCGGCGAAACTAGATCCTAAAGAGCGCGCGAAAATCGAGTGCTGCGAGTTCTTAAACAGTCAGGTCGAGGAACTCGAACGCCAAATAGAGACTATGGAGGCAGAGGCCGAAGGGCTACAGGCAACCATGAAGAAGGGCAAGAAGACAGACAAGGCGGAGCGCATGGCTGAGATCGAGCGCATAACAGAGCAACATAAGTGGTATCAAGGGAAGCTTGAGCTAATCAAACGCTCGTTGGAAAATGGTAATTTGGATGTGGATCAGGTCAATGAAGTGAAGGACGGCATAACATATTATGTCACTGAGAACACGGAGGTGGACTTCATGGACGATGATGGGATCTTTGACGATCTCAATCTTCAGGAAGAGGAAGACGCTTTCGGCATGAACAACGATAACGACCGGGTATCGTCACAGGATACTCAATCAATACAAGAGGAGCCGGATACAGATGCTCGTTCGAATAGTTTGCCAGGCGGGAAAGCAAAAGCAGCGACAGCTGCTGAAAGTGCCTCTACCAGGAGACCCTCAACGCAGATGAAGAGCCCTCTACCAACCCTTGCCACTTTACATACGCCGTTACCGAATGCTACCAATGGTACCGGCAGCCAAATGAAGCCCGCGGCGGTACCTACAAGGCCACCTGGAGAGACTCTCAAATATGCTTCTGCGGCGGCGGCGGCGGCGGCAAGTGATAAGAACAATATCGGCATTGCCCCGTTACCGCCGCCTGCCGAATCCTTACYTCCAAGTACGTCAAGCAGCCATCCCCCTTTGCCTTCGCACGCAAGCCGAAAAGCAAGCTCCACAGCTTCTCCAAGTACTTCGCATGCCCAACCTGCTGCCACGCAACCTCCGCGGCCCCCGCTTCCCACTTCTACGAGTACCAGTGATGCTGCTGCAGCTGCTCAGACTAAGTCACCCGCATTAAGCCAATCCATTGTACTTCCTGGCTCAGCACAGCCTAAAGCACCTGATGTGGACGCTGCAAAACCAGGCCCCCCTCGGACAGTGCCTAGCAAAGCCCCAGCTGCAACGGAGACAGGTGAATGCTCGAAAGGTCTGTTTACAATTCAAATTGATGATCATGCTAACGTCTCCACAGCTACCCCTTCGCAGACTAATGGTGTCACAAATGGCGTTAAACCTGTCGTCGAAGACCAGGATGAGTCTATTTTCCATTTACCCTCTGTACTGCAGGATCTRTGCGATTCTTTCGAAGCAACTCTCAAGCGTAATACATCTGCAAATGCCACTTCATCTCAGAGGATGCTTGCATCATCTTACTCGTTACGTCCGGACATCATTGATATCAGCGCACCGAAGGGCCACAAGCCAGACAATCGGATCAACACGCCTTCTTATTACCCTCAAGAACTGGATCCGGTGTTTGACGATCCTCGGCTTTACGCCCGAATTGACCCTGATACGCTTTTCTACGTCTTCTACTACAAGCAAGGAACATACCAGCAGTACCTAGCAGCAAARGCGCTCAAGGACCAAAGCTGGAGATTCCATAAACAATATCAAACGTGGTTTCAGAGGCACGAAGAACCAAAGACAATCACCGAGGAGTTTGAGCAAGGAACTTATCGATTCTTTGACTACGAGAGCACATGGAAAGTTCAAACTTCTCCTCCATATSTCAAAATTTAMTACTCACAGCTTGAGGGCCGCTAGAACACCGGTTCATTGGATCATCATGCTCTAGCGGCTCAAGAACCTTAACCCCTTACCTTTCCCACCCTAAATTGTTTCCACGAATATCCTTAAGGCCCCTGACTAATACCTTGCAGGATGAACCGCAGAAAAGCCGACTTCAAGTTCGCGTATAAATTCTTGGAGGACGATGTATGAATAACTGACTGGCGTAAATGGATATCTTCTTGTCAAGCAGGTCGGCGCATGGCAGGACAGTGGCATGGCAGTCTGTCACTTGGGACATATGACATTAGCTTGTCTTAATTAGCAAACAAAACGGCTCATCTGATACAGATGAATTGCCCTTCTAACATTCAAAGCGCACACAT
Organism: Lachnum nothofagi; assembly: GCA_003988875.1. NCBI lineage: Eukaryota > Fungi > Ascomycota > Leotiomycetes > Helotiales > Lachnaceae > Lachnum > Lachnum nothofagi. The sequence continues at coordinate 34,066 of QYSG01002892.1, forward strand.
TGGCGGCTCTTTAGCGACGCTGGGCAATGCCAATTTAAGGCTTTCTAGTCGGGATCATCTCATCATCGTGCTTCCAAGAAACAGAGATGGGAGTTATGGCAAGAACGAAACGGAAACTGATATCTCATACTTCTTTATGCAACCTGCACCCGATTGGCGACGAAGGTAGACACGAAGATTCGAGGGGGCCAATTATAGATACAGGGCTACTTCTCGAGCAACTACTGCCACCAGATGCGGGCTCGGATAGTGACCCCGGATGGTGGCCTCCAACTGCCACTGCATGTGTACCCAACAACAGGATTCACGCCTAACGACGTTTCCAGTTCGTCAGAAATAGGGGACGAGGCGAAGTATAAGATGCCGGTGCTTCCTGCACCGCTGCTTCACTGTTTGCCTCGATCAACTTGCGCAATAGAGAGTAGAGGACGCTCTTCGTGGTCAATTCTGCCGTAGGTGCCAGAAGTTTGCAGCCCGCAAGTGCGACCCACCTGAAGCCCATCAACGAACCAACGCTCAGGGCGCATTTCATTGGCCAATTGCAACTTCAACCGTTCTTTCCCTTCCAAACTATTTCCATACGAGATCAAATGCCTCGGCCTCGCAGCGACTTGCTTATTCCCTATTCCCAAGTTCAATATTACCAAGGCTGATCAATGCGCAGGATTGCTGTCGGTCACCACAAAATAAAATCCGCTCTTGCCGACTGACGACTCTCACACCGACTTGCATCGACGATTGCGCTCACCCACCACCCGCTGTAAGAAACACAGGGGAGGTGTCACTTCGCGATGCATTGAGTGCCACGCGGCAAAATATCCCTCAAAACATTTGCGTGTTCCGATTTTCGTCTAACAGCCTCACTCGTCACGGGGGAAAAAGCAAAAAATGATCTCCAAAGCGGTCAAGAGCCCGGCGAGGCAAAAGCAAGGCGTTCGCGCCTGGTTGCCTGACGCCTCGCATTCGAGACAGGTCTCACCTCCTTCGCCAATGATTGCCCTTGATCACAATGCTCCGACTTAGATCAAGTGTCTATGTAGAGTGACAGAGCTAGGCAATCAACACAAGACTACGACCTCCGYCTCGAATACTTTCTTTCTGTTAATTCAACGGAGCAAGAGAGTACATTATCGCCCGATCGTACCGATTCCCTTGACCGAGAATTGAGGATCAGAGGGGTTCATTGCCCAAGTGGTTCGCGCCCCGTGGCCAAGTCGCTACTTTTGCCCGAACGCTGAATGGATTGCGTTTGGGCGAGTGTTAGATGCAAGGAGGGGAAAACGCCCTTCAGTCTGCCTCGCTTTGACGAGCAGGAATAGTATCCGAAAGCCCCAGTAAGGCTATGGATACTGTTCGTCTCTCTCGACAAGCGTCTAGTGTCCTATGAGCCAATGTTGCACCGACAGCAAGGCTCTAGGCAGACTCTAGGCCTACGTCGAATTCTAAGCTTCATCCACACACCTCGAAAAACAAGCCCAACGAGTAACAGAGCTTCGTTTGTGAGGTTTACAAATTTTTTCGGTGAGCGTAACGGGCAAGCCCAAGAAAAATATGGCCGGGATCACAGAATTTGCATATGAGGCTACGCTTTTTAACTTCTCATATCGAATTGATCGCGATCGGGCTTTTAAGATTCCCTCATGCAAGCTACGTGTATCTTTGCTGTAGACAACGCGGTCTTGTACGCCTGGCTGATGGAACTGCATGAAACTTTGCAAGTATCCTTGCACGTGGAAGCTTGCATAGATGAGTTTGTGGGTCTCCTTCATAGCCTCATCGTTCTGGAATACATTTGAAGAGCTGCGTTCGCTCAAATATCCTTCCCGTTTTGCACCATCAACGATATCGCGTACATTCATACCTTTCTTCAATTTTGTTTTACTTTTGTTCTGTTTTTACTTTAGGGTGAGCCTTTTTGTTATATCCTTTCGTCCATTTACGCAACAGCCAAGCGGTTCAAATCTCGATTCACTTACAGAAACGAGATTAATGGTTCGAGAAGGGAACACAGCACCTTACAAGGACCAACAGCACTATCGGATTATCCATCGATCAATTCCGATACATCTCACAAAGACAGAACATGGCTGCCTCATCAAGCTATCGGCAGAAATCATATGATTGGAATCGAAGTATTCCAATGTCTAATACATCGTCATCTGATTCCTACCACTCCCAGACATCCGAGAATACCCAATATTCTCTTTCTCCCCGCGAATTTACAATGGACTCGGCTGGCACTTTCGAGGATTCCTCTTACAACAGAGAGTATTATGATCAACATTACAATCAGAGTTCTTCTAGAGCAACTGCTACATCTACAAACTATTCAACCTACACACAACCTACCCAGAGCGTGCGGCACACGCCGACTAGCCTGGGATGGAGCGACGGGTGGGAGGCGTATTACGATTTCGAAGTACCTGGAAGAGAGTCTAAATCGAAGGATCCCCGATTCGTTTTGCGTCAAGAATTTCGTGACTCGGAGTATCCCCAGGAGATCTATTTGGACAGAGACTCGTACGTCACTTTTGGTTCCCTCTTTCTTGAGGTTCTGCTTGGCCATTGACTAACACGAAGTTCTATTCAGAAATCCTCGCAAGGGTTATCATCCGTGCCAATACCCAGGACGTAGTTGCTGGAAAAAGGGCGAACAGCCAAAATTCGGTCGCCCCGCTGACCTCGCCCGTCATTACTTGCAACTGCATACAAGTACCGAGCAAAAGGAAAGTATAAGTATGCATTGCGATTATACTGCATGCAACCGCGCAAGGGACGCCTTCGGCAGAAAAGACCATTACAGAGACCACTTACGAGATTTCCATAAGGAGGATATGTGCCGTCCTAAAGACACTGTCAAAGAGGCGGCGTGGAGGAACGAGCGTAAGATCTTTTCATCATGGTGGAGATGCTCGAAATGTCTCAGGAGAATCAGAGTTAAAGAAAGCGGCTGGAAATGCTATGATTGCAAGCTGGAATGTGAAGAGGATCGGATTGAAGCGCGATTGAAGAAGTCTTCTGGAGTTGGCCAGAAGCCAATGAAGACGGAGACTGATTCTTCCATGCAAGCCTATCCTGACTGCGGTGTCTGCAGTGGACAGAGAGGCTACTATGAAGGGACAAGCTGGACAAGCTGCATATATTGTCCATCAGAATCGACATCAATGGACGGCAATCCGTACGCCATGACTAGTGAAAGCTCATCCAGCAACAGCACATTGAGCCACCCTTCGATGACTTATTGGACTTCTTCAAGCACGGGTCCTTCCTGGGGGTCACAATATTGAACAACGGGCGGAAGCAACGCCCGAAGACGATTCGGAATCGGCACATCTGGGCGACATCATTCTTCGGATCTGTCTCTGGCGTTGGCGTCTAGGCGTTTGGAGTTCATACCCAGATGGGTGGCATGAATAGATCAGATCGGAGCAAATGGGTGGGATTGGTTCTGGTGGTCCTTTCTCTGTCCTTGCCCACGAAATGTCGCTTCGCTACCGACATTTTTTTGGATACGGAGAGATTGCTGCCTCTTATCTATTTCTTAGTCTTCCTTTGGCCGAGGTTGGGCTCTAGGCAATTCTTCTTTACGCTTTCTCCATCTCCTTTCTCTTTCGTCCTGACCTCTTTTCGACTTCTTTTTCGAAAGCGGGCTTCTATACCGGGATTCAACACCCCTTCTTCTGATTTCTCATTCTAATCTGCTGGGTTCTCTGTCGGCGGAGTCTCTCATACGGCGTATCTTCCTTACATGGGAAACAGTGATCGCTTCCTCGAATATCCTTCTCAGGCAGGCAATTATGAGCAACCTCATTTTCCTACAACGATGTTCTTCTTAACGCTTAACGGCCGTGTTCTCTCATATACCCTTATCAGCAACATCTTCTATTCACCTAACGGCGGTTTACTTATGAAGGCGTTGTATCTTTTTGTACTTCTATACATTCGCTAGACGGTGGGCGGGTGGTCGGTTCTGCACATCTTAAGCAAAGAGAGAGGCCTGGGATGGGAGGAAAGACGTTCTGCTTTTGTCTTGATGACTGCTAGAGGGGAGTGTGTTATGATAGTAGTTCGRAGACCAAATTGATGATTGCGAACATACTTGCTCGCTCAACAATCGTGAGCCGCTACTTGCCGTACGTAGATGGGTGGGGATATCTAAGCCACTCACTTGGTCCTTGTGGCTAGGTATTGTAACTTTTCGGCGGCTATCAAGCTTTCCGTCATGCTGTAGTGAGACGCCCAAGAAATCGAATGGACCCTGCCTGCATGCATTGAGGCTCCCCCACGAGAGAACCTAATATAGCGCAAATGGGTAGCCAGCCCAGCCTGATCAGCCAACTCACTTTATCTTTAGCTCATCCTGCGAAGGATATGAGGACGACCTCTTGTTGTTGCACCGTGAAACAAGATTGTGCCATGATTCATTAACAATGAAACGTCTCGGTTTAATGCAAATAAATGCCTTTCGAAGCCGACACAGGAGCTCCCCTGCAAGCCAGCTCCGTTCTCGCATAGCTTTCGGCGGGGCTTTGGGGCTTGCAGCAGGCCGAGCGCTTTGCTGCCCGTGACGCATTCAAACCTGTCAAAAGCTGGTGGAGCGGAAGGGGAAGAAAGAAACAAATAAAATCATAAGAGAACGGGAAAGGGAAAGAGAGATGTTTGCTCCTTCATATGTCTCTTTCTCTTTCCCCTTCTCTTTCCCCTTCTCTTTCCCCTTCTCTTTCCCTTTCTCTCTCTCTTCGCCAGCTGGCGGCTGCGGCTAAATTCAACTCCTACACGTCACGAGCGCCGTCGCATCCTGATCCTGATCCCGACGTATCCTTATCCCCGATCGTTCATTCATTTATTGCCAGGATCTCCCCTTCACCCCACATCGTCGACACCCTCGGATTTGCGGTCCATGTTAAGGCCTCTAATCTTTAGTCTGCGGAAAAGGTCTTCCCCTAAGCACGAAAGGCACGAAAGGCACGGCAAAGGCAGCGGTAGCGGTAGCGGTAGCGGTCGGGCTCGGGTTGTGCCTTTCGTTATCTTTTCTTTTTCCTGTTGTGTTCCTTCAACATGAACGCTCCACGCTTCGCCGCCTCTGTGTCGCGACAATTCCTGCGCCCATCGCCATCCTCCTTCTCCTCCAGCGCGGCCAGACTCGGCACAACTTTCACCCTGGCACGACGCACCATGGCCGCCTTCACCAAGATCAAGGTCAAGAACCCCGTTGTGGAGCTCGATGGCGATGAGATGACGAGGATTATCTGGAAGGATATCAAGGACAAGTTCATCCATCCTTACCTGGATATCGACTTGAAGTACTATGATCTGGGCCTCGAGTACAGAGACGAGACGAACGATCAGGTCACCATCGATTCTGCGGAGGCGATTAAGAAGTACAGCGTCGGTGTGAAGTGTGCGACTATCACGCCTGATGAGGCGCGAGTAAAAGAGTTTAGTCTCAAGCAGAGTTTGTTCCTCCTATCTAAACATGCAGGGCACAGTAAGGTTTACTAATGTTCTCGAAAAGTGTGGCTGTCTCCCAATGGCACAATCCGAAATGCGCTCGGAGGCACTGTCTTTAGAGAACCCATCGTCATCCCTCGCATCCCCCGTCTCGTACCCGGCTGGAAGAAGCCCATCATAATCGGCCGTCACGCGTTTGGAGACCAGTACCGCGCGAAGGACAGAGTGCTGCCAGGCAACGGCAAGCTGTCTATGGTATATACACCGGAAGGGGGCAGGCCTGAAGAAATCGAGGTGTTTGAGTTCAAGAACGGTGGTGGAGTGGCACAGACACAGTACAACACGGACGAGAGCATTGCTGGATTCGCACATGCTAGTTTCAAGCTGGCCCTGAGCAAGAGTCTACCGCTGTATATGAGCACCAAGAACACGATTTTAAAGAAGTATGATGGAAGATTCAAGGATATTTTCCAGGATATCTTTGATAAGGAGTACAAGGCGGAATTTGATGCTAAGAAGATCTGGTATGAGCATCGTTTGATCGATGATATGGTTGCGCAGATGATGAAGAGCTCTGGTGGATATGTTATGGCTTTGAAGAGTAGATCCATTTCCAACCTAAATTTGAGAAAAATGCTAATGAGGGGAAAGACTACGACGGAGACGTCCAATCCGACATCGTAGCCCAAGGCTTCGGCTCCCTAGGTCTCATGACCTCAGTCCTCATCACCCCCGACGGTAAGACCTTCGAGTCTGAAGCCGCCCACGGCACCGTCACCCGCCACTACAGAGAGCACCAAAAGGGCAACGAGACCTCCACAAACCCTATCGCCTCCATCTTCGCCTGGACCCGCGGATTAGTGCAGCGAGGAGAGCTAGACGGAACCCCAGAAGTCGTGGCATTCGCAGAGAGCTTGGAGAAGGCATGCGTGGATACCGTAGATGTCGACGGCATCATGACGAAGGATTTGGCTCTTGCGTGCGGGAAGACGGGCCGCGAGGATTACGTTACTACGACTGAGTACCTGAATGCGGTCGAGAGGAGGATGAAGAGCTTGCTGAAGGAGAAGCTGTAGGGGCTGGGACCCTGGGTCACGGATTGGTGGGGGTAATAGAATTCCCTTGGATTCTGCTATCATGCGTGCGTGCGTTACATTCTATAGACAGATGCATCCAGACAGACAACATGTACATAGACCGTTCTTACATCGCACTGCGTTAGAGCGTCAATGATAACCGCGTACAAGAAGGGCTGTCTTCAGCTTAATTGGAGGGTCAAGCTATAGTAAGTCTGCAAGCCCGACCATCGCCTCAGAATCCGCCCAGAGCTGCTTCTCCTTCGCCTCATCAAAAGCATGAGCTGCAAACCCGGCCACAAAGGGTAGGCTCCCATCGTCACTCTCATCAGGATGCTTCTCCGCTACGCTCAAATTCTCCAGGTAAATACCTCCTTTACCCTCGAACTCCTTTCCCACAGCCGCCCACGCAGAGCACGCCGCGCCCTGCTCAACACTCAGCAGGATCTTCACCAGGGGCTCGTTCTTCAGAAATCCACTCTGAACATCTTCACTAAGGTGTTTTTGCAACGGCGTCAAGATCGCGCCTGGCGTCAGCGACAGAGCATGTAGACCCTGCGAGCCGTAGCGCCGCTCGATTTCGTTGGCCATGAAGATATTGGCTGTCTTGCTCTGTGCGTAGCCTGCCCAGGGTGTGTATTCCTCGGGATGCTTTTGGAAGTTGTAGTCGCTGACTCGGATCCCGCCGCCTCGATGACCACTGCTGGAGACCATGACGACCCTAGAATGGAAGTCTGGGACAGAGGAAGATAGTATGATGGGCTTAAGAAGGTTGAAGAGCAGGAAGTGGCCGAGATGGTTGGTCCCGAATTGGGTCTCGAAACCGTTAGTAGTCGTGCCATATGGCGTGGCCATCACGCCCGCGTTGCAAATGAGCACATTCAGCTTCTTCGTCAGTGTCAGAATATGGCCAGCCATCTCACGGACTTCCTTCAGATCGCTGAGGTCAAGTTTTATGAGCTCGACGTGCCCATCCTCGAGGATATCCTTGAGGACGGACTGCGCGGCAGCAATATTACGGGCTGTAAGGATGAGCCGTGCCCCGGTAGAGGTGAGCGCGCGTGCGGTCTCGATACCGATTCCGGAGGAGCAGCCGGTGATAAGGATGGTTTTGGAGGAGAGTGCGGAGGTGAGGTTCTCGTTGCGGATTATTTGGAGGGCTGTTGGGCGGGCGTCGCCGGCTCCAGTGGGTGAGGCGTAGGCGGGAGCGTATTTAGATGAGAGAGACATGGTGGGGTAGTTTTAAGGGTGTGAGATTTAGATTGTCTGAAAATGCTTGGGATATTCGAACGGAGAACAGATGATATGAATCTGTGGAGGAAAGAGGATGCCTTATATAAAGTCTGAATAGTCCCTGTCAACTCTTTCTCCGACGTAGCTTTCAAATTCAAAGTGAGGATATTTCGGCGTTGCGATGCCTGTATTAGAAATAGCTCAAGAGATATCTTCATGACCATCAAAATATCTTCGCACATGTGTCTGGGCCTACATCACTGATGCGCTTATGGAACAGACAGGGGGCGGCATTCTGGGGAAAATCCTCGCTCACGTGTCCGCTCTAAACCCCACGTCCCAACTTCTTCATTTCCTACCGGTTGACGATCTTATCTTTTGGGATCGCTTATGGTGAGTTGTCATTTAAATGATCCTTTCTCGTAAGGGTAAATGAAGGAGATCGTGGGAGATATATATACAGCGGGCATTGTCTTTCAAGCGGTCCGCTCTCAAATGCCGCTCCTGCCTTACTGCTGCCGCTGCCACTTAGTCCACGCAATTTCAAATGTCCTTAATTCTATGAAACAATGGCAAATCGTCAGGCCACTCAAGCTTGTCTAGCTTGCAGGTGCGACTGTCTCTCACTCGTTCCTGCTTGTTTTAATATCACCCCAGGAGATTGAAAGGAAGTGTCCACGGGAGCTTCCTATTTGTTCTCTAGTAAGTCCATCCRGAAGATCCTAGATTAAGAGCTGATATCATTACAAGTGCAGAAATTTGGACAAGATTTGCGAATATCCGAATACGCGAAGAGGTCGTCCCCGTCGGAACGTGGCTTCCTCCTTGGAGACGCTTGATGATGATGGACCACGACATGGAAATCTGAGTAAGAATTCCTCATAATTACTTAAGGGCTGTGTGACTGAAGGTTGCAGATATTTCCTCTGTATCGTTTCCGATCACGTACTTCCTCGATTTGGAGACCTATCAACAGACGCTCGCAGACGCCTTACATCCAGGCACTGCAGTCCCAACGGAAGTGTTGGATATCTTGATATCTAGCACTGCTATACAATATCTATGTGATACCTACTGGTCGAGTACACAAATATGGCTTCCAATGCTTAGCAAGAAACGGATGATCGAGAAAGTTACCAATTTCAAAGCATCTAAAGACGTCGGGCAGT